>JABJVR010019909.1:0-39578 GCA_025773905.1 Chitala chitala
GAAGGATCTGCGGTAGCGCTCCCTCCTACACTGAGGGTGTACCAGTCGCCCGCTGAAGGTGCTGCACAGGGCCTCCAGTGAAAGCAGACAAAACTACACAATGATGTGTATGACGTATATGTGTAATACATGGAGTTCAGAACAATGCAGATAACCCTTCTGCCCCATGGGTGTGTATATGTTCAAATGAATGTACATGTACTGTGACGTACACCATACATGGAGTGCCATAAAGAGATAGTACTTCCTATGAAGAGGCTAGGAATAAATAACTCATGTGAAGAGATATAAAGAGAGAATAGTTCATTTAAAGACATAAGGTAGGAATATGATTCATTAACATGATGACACCTGTACAATTCATGTCTTTGATTCCACAAAGGAGGAATGGAACTGTCGTTATTTTTCCATAAAATTTCATACACTTCCCGCCCTACAACTTCACCGTCATGGGCCAACAATGTGAATCCTTGATCATAATCCTCACCTGCCTGTACTCCTGCAGAAACTGACTGCCTTGAAAGTTTTCCAAACGTGACTCTTCTCGCTTCCCCAAATCAGCCCCTCTGTGAGGTCATCAGCTGTATATTTGTGCATTGTTTTTGATAAAAAGATTTGTTGTTCGTGAACCTTGTCAGTCAAGGCACGACTGCCTGCTTTACAACATCTATGTCGGGAATCTGAAAGTTCACGGAGTTACAATTAAGGTTTTAATTTACAGTCCCACTGGTACAACCAGTACCAGGACATACTGTGTGTGTGCAGGAAGCCAAAAGAGGAAGCCGTGCCCGTCATTTGACATAATTACCATCAACGATCAGGGAAAATTTTCATTACTGGTAGGGTGATAATGCAACATACGCATGGCTGAGAAAAGACAAAAGCTGCAACATTGTATCAACTTTCTACAAGTATATGAAATGTGGCATGTTCCTGTAAGGGTAGGGACTGTACACAGGACAAACACAAAGGAAATGGGGAAGGAACAGAAGGACATATGAAGAGCCCGGCAGAGCACTGAGAGAAGTTACCGAGTTCCCCCTCTGCAGAGCAGGACATTGGTTGTGTTTTCCTCAAGCATAGCTACAAACAATCACATTTACCGGTTCATACCTACACATACCTCCCAATCTAAACACAAGAATAGCACAGGCTTGTAAACATCAGCTGTACTCTGTCAGTTAAAGAGAACTCAAAATACCAAAGCCATTAGGATAATTCAGGTAATAAAAAAACTGCATATGCAAAGACAGTGTGGCACTCTGGGTCTACGTGGTGTTGGTGCAAAAATGAAGGAAGTGAGCAGAAAGTCGAAAAACACTGCATGAGCCATCATAGACTTTCTCTTGGAAATGCACCATCAAACAGCCTGTGATTAGCACAGTCGCTGGTCTGAACGGGGTCTCCTGCGACATGTTTCCCAAAACTGACCACAATGTGCACAGGTAGGCTGGCAGGACCATACCTGAAGTGGGTATATCAAAGCAATATATCAGCGTCCATGTTCCGAAATACATGCCAATGTCAGTGACATGTTGAGACAAATGCTAATTACATTACGTTTTCAGTTTAATTTTCTCTAAACAAAATTGCACAAGAGGATAATGGCCTTTACATGAATTTTCTAACTTGCGCGACATGGCTAATTGCTAATCATTTGATTGGGCTCAAACTAAATGCCTTTATATTCCTTGGGACTGGATTTATTGACAATAACAACACATTAATGACATAACCTTTCAGTTATGTTGTGCTGTTTTCAGTCAAAGCATTTGGAAGTTCAGATTTATGAGGTGGGCCCCTCAGGACTGAGTGGGTGACGGTACCAGTTTCCTGTCTGACAGTAATTAATGGCTTCGTTGTTGATGGAGAGAGAGCCCTCCCCCCTTTGCTCCACACTGGCCTTTCTCACACCAAGCTCATGAGGCTCTGTGGTGGCAGCTCTTCCTGCCATTGAATGGAACCCCCCCCCCCCCCGCGCACTTTTGGCCACCTTGCGATTAGTGTTCAGGAGCCTCAACACGCGAGTCTGGACTCTCAGACCAGCCAACCGCTCTTCCTTGTCGGCAGAACAATGGCGTCTGCTTCCATGCGTTTTCTCGGGTGAGAAAGGGATGAAGACAGAATCTCACGCAGGCTGGGGGGGAAGCTGACCTCACTGCTCTCCTCCTTCTCATCCTCCTCCCCCTTCATGCAAGCCTTTCCTTCTCCTTCTGCTTTCATACTTGCTCTTTTGCAGTTTCTTCACGGCTCCTGGGCCCTTCTTCTAAAGACTCCAAGAAACATCTGCCTCCACTAATACTCTGAGGCAACATGCTTAGAACCTTCAAAATCACACCATCAAAATTCCTCAGCATCATCAACTTTTTCATTTGAGCAGTGAAGGTTCCTTTAGGTGCTATAGGACTTCCTTCAGGGGAGCTAAACTTCAACACACGTGACACGTGTAACTCGGACCAGAGCAGGACTCGGATCGATCCGCTGAAGAAGCCTTGTCATTCATATATTCACTTTTAACAAGCTCCACCTCAGCTGCATCGGGTCCAATCCATCTTTCGCTCTGTACAAATCCCAGCTCCTGCTCACGTTGTGTAGTTCACCCTGTCTCCTGTTATCTTCCCATTTCCAGTAAAACTACTGAAGTTATTGACGTCTCCACTCAGCTTCGCAGGTATCTCCCCTGGCCAGCAGTAACTGCTGCTGACTGCTAGATCACCAAGATCACTTATATCTCACAAAGGACCCATAGCATCAGCATTTCATATTCCACATGCAAATGTGTGCTTTATTTGTGAATGCTCATATGTTCCATGCCGTAAAAAAATAAATAAATAAAAACTAGCCTGTATTCAAGACCTGTCAGCTCATCCAGGGTCATGTACACAACTCTCTTATTTTTAATGGTGATGATTTTGAAGCAAGGTGAGGGATTAGTGTTCCATAGCTGTTTGGCATGTGATCAAAGAGGTCCCAAGACTGGGTCTGTCAGGACTGTGGTCAGCCACCTCAGTGTGGGATTATCACACCTGTGGTTCAGAGAGTAATCCTGGGGGGGGGCTAGGAACAGGGAGAACATAAGGAGACCCCCAGCATCACACCCATGCCAATGTTTTTAAACAGAGGTCATGCTGGTGTGCGTGTGTGTGTGTGTGTGTGTTTATGGTGGGGGGGGGGCAGAGATTAAAGCAATAAATGCAAAGACATGGAGAGTTAACACACATGTACCAAGGCACAACCTCAAAAGGAAAATGCGAGCTCTATCGGTGGTAGCAGTGCTCAACTCTAGTTTTGCAGAGCTGATCTGAAATGCCTTCTACCGCCTTTTAACAGCGAGCCACCTCTGTGCAGTTACAGGCAAAATTGCCTTTGTTTAGAAAGCACAGATTTACCTACACAAAAGCCTGACTTTCTCCAGGTAAACTGACACATTTTCAGATCATTTGGGGGGTGGGCATTAAGCAAATCCAGGTAAGATCTTCTCAGCTAGGGATCCTATTCCCCGTTGTTTATGTTTTCTTTTCTATCGCCTCTGGGGCTAATGCATCCTCCCTGTTTAAATCCCATAAAACCTCTCTTAAGAGCCCAATTCCTTTGGGCCCTGGGGGGTGTGGGGGTTCAGCACCTGCCACTCAGACTTACCTCTGGCGCCGGTAGACCACAAACAGGTTGCATACCTCCGAGTCAGGAGCGTGGCATCACAGCCTTCTTACCTGCTGTGCTTCACAAACGCACCTGTGAAAGGTGTGGCCCCCACTCCGCCCCTTTCCGCAAATTCCACAAACCCACTCTCCGTCCCACAGCTGTCCTCTTCATTCCACCCCCCCCCCCCTTAATCGTTAAGGACAAACGAAAGCAAACAGGCTGTCAGGTGCTCTATCCCTCGGTCGGCGACACCTTAAGAGAGAATGGGAAAGCCTTGCTTCGATCTCACTCATTCTACGCTTTAAACCTGATAGCCAGTCTGGGAGATTAGCGAGCTTGGAACTTTGCTGGCCTGCAACCTCATCCGTCACATAAAATACCTGCAGTAATGCCCATTGGCAAAGAAGGATATTGCCTGTTGCTCTCCTATATTCCAGTGCGGCTGCATATTAGAGTAAGGTTACAGTGCTGTGGAGTTTACAGAACTGGATTAGTGCCCACAGGGCAATAGACTCTATCCCCAGAAGTGGGCTCTGCTTTCTTTCTGATGAAAAAGCAGGCTCTATATGACAGATCAGTCTGTTTGGTTCTGTTTCATAACTCGTTTGGACGCCAATTGCTTTCATACAATGTCTATATGGGAGCAGACATAACAAGATACATTATAACCTCTCAGTTTTACAGGATACTGAAAGCAAGAAATGAAAAAAGTCAATGAAGCAGAGGAAAACAGATCTTATAGTAGTTTGCAGAGAGAACAATGATTTAATTAAGAAATAGATTTGCATGAAAACAAAATTAACCCCAACGCTGATCGCTTTTAGTCACTTTGGCACAGCATGTACTAGAGTCAGCTAAAGCAAATATTAGCCATAATGAGGAGGTATTTCAGGGGACACTGGACTCTGATGGAGACTTTGTCAGACTTAATCATCTCCGTGACTCTGTGAGTGAAGGTGGGCGATTCGACAGGGCTGACAAGAAAACCCCTAGCTGTGGCTGACCCGGTTCTGACCAAAACTTCAGTGACCTTAAAGTGTTAAGGGTTCCTGGGCCTCTTTTGACTGTCTGCTGAAAAGGCTGGGGGAAGGAGGTGTGGGTGGAGCTGGCTGAGTGAGGAGTGAGGACTTGTAACAAAGCGGGGGGGGTTAATTTCTATATACAATTGCTATCCCTGACATACACATTACTTATTTAATTTTTTACAGATTTTACTCCTTCCACCACACACACACACACACACACACACACACACACACACACACCTTAAAAATTCTGACCAGAACTTTGCAGGTGTGTTGACTCTACCCCCTTCAGTTTGCGTCTTGTTCCTGTGTGTGCTTTCTCAGTAACGGACAAAGATAACCTCAATTCACACAAGTTAACGCCACCTCACCCAAGTGCAGCATTGATTTTCCACAGACTCACCTTCCTGCCTGTGCGTGTCCATGGTGAATGCACTGACAAACAAAAATGAAAGGGAAAAAAAGAAAACAATAGTGAAACGTAGAGGCCAGACATGCTTTTGTCTTATCAGACATATCTGGGTCAATACCTCACATTTATTAAAGTCTGGACTGGCGCAGCCATGTAATTACTCATATTAAAAGAATGTCTAGTCACTGTTTTATGATAATTCCTGTAATATTAATGAAGGGTTGTTTGATGCTCGCAAGAATATTGTGGTGTTAATGTGGCATTACTTAGTGCGAAAAGCTGTACAAACAAGTGGCTGCATGGCATTACGCTGTAATGGCAGGACTGAAGCCCGCTTTAAACCCACAACGGTACTATCGCAGCAGACTAGGAACTACGATGTGCCTCATCAATTTACCATCTTTAATCCAGCTCTGGGAAGGAATCAATGTATTGACCCGACTTCAAAAGAATGAAGGCATTGTCAGCATAGCAATCATCTACAAATGATCATTGCCTCGCTAAGACGATTGAGGTCGTCACGGTAGAAGAACAGGTCAACGTGCTGGTGCTGCAGTTTCTGTTAGTATTAATGCTGTGGACTTGCTTTATTTATTTATTTATCTATTTATTTATTTATATATACATACATACAGGCGGCACAGTGGTTAGCACTGTCACCTCGTGCCTGTAGGCCTGGGATTTGATTCCTGCCTTGGGTCTGTGTGCGTAGAGTTTGCATGTTTTCCCTGTGCTTGGTGGGTGTTCTCTGGTTTTCTCTCACAGTCCAAAAACATGCATGTTAGGTTGGTGTGTGTGTGTGTGTGTGCACACCCTGTGGTGGATTGGTGCCCTGCCCTGGGTGTCCCCTGCCTTGCACCCTATGTGTTCTGGGATGGGCTCCAGGCTTCCCTGTGACCCTCACCAGGAATAAGCAGTGTAGAAGATGACTGCCATTTATTTATGTGTTCGATGGAAAAAATATATCACGTGTGTCATTACGGTTGTAAAATGCACAATGTGCATTTTCTCAGTTGCATTTCCTTTATTTCACACCACAGTCTAAAATAGAGTTTTTAGAAACACGCAAAGCAATGTTGTGGACCATATCTTACAGTAAGAACATATTGTGACTGAGTTGGGGGATGGGGGGGGGTCACGTTTATTTCTATGAAGAGAAGTAACACCTTTGTGGAGGTGTTTTTATCCTTAAACGGTGTACGTTGACGGTACGTCTTCGGTGCCAGTGTGTCCGTAGTGCTCACACATTCCGCATGTTCATGCATGTATCAGATTGGTATATTTGAACTGTTTGACTACACATACTCAAGACCTCTAAGATTGTTTATTTTGTATTTTCACTGTATTTATTCATATGTTGTGCATTTTTACTCAGTTTGCAAGCTGTCTGTGATTCTGACATATCTAACACGTGTATATTATGAAAGCTGTTAAAGTTCAGATCTAATGCATGAAATTATTGTTACCTTGTTATAAAATAATTTTACATTTAAACCAATCTATGGCCATGCCTCAGTCACCAGTGTCCCAAAACCTCTGGGAGATTTTAAGGTGGTTTCAATGGTATTTCTTGAGGTTTAACGGTGACTTAAACCAATAGAGGGCAATGTTCGGCTACAAAACGTCTTAACCACTGTGTTATTTTCTTTTACCAGCGTAGTCAAGTCCCCAAACTTATCAATTTAATTACTACTAAGTGAGTGTATTTGTGATCATTTGGATATATTACAATCAGCCATAAATATTTTGATAATTTGCGCTTCTGCACGTTCTCGACCACCGTACCTCTGTGATTTAGGTGATTAATAACTTCGCGTGGATTGCAAATTTGTGCAATCCACTCGAAGTTATTAATGTGTGTGTTCGGGGGAAAGGGTTTCACACACCGGGTGTGCGATTTTAAGTATATCACAAAGAAAAATCACTGGTTGTAATAATCAGAACAGAAAATGCTCTTTTTGCAACGTTTATTGTGAATCCAGACGTTATTTCTTAGTGAAATCAAAGTTTCACTGTGTGGAGACAGTTTTGTCTTTGTTTTGTCTCTTTCCTTATTCAGTTCTGCTAACAAGGGTGAATTCGAGAAGTGGATTCCGTTCCCAAAATAGGGAAATACCATATCACCAACGTGGTATGCATCTCCGCAGAGCTGACGTTGGTCTATAGCGAGAAGCTTTTCTCAGCCATGGAAAAGTAAAAAAAAAAAAAAAAAAGACTGAAGGCAGGTCTTTAAACCATTTCCCAAAATACCAAGTCAGACAGGCATGGAGACTGATCTCGGAAATAAAAATCTTTTACTGATTGCAACACATCTGAACAATACTGTTAAACACAACATTTCAGTCTTTTATTAAATAATTTTCTCCATGGGACTTAAACGAACTGTGAACTCATAATTAAATGGAACAACTAAATAAGTAATTTTCTTAACCGCTTAGTCCTGGTGAGGGTCGCAGGGAAGCCTGGAGCCCATCCCAGAGCACATAGGGCGCAGGGCAGGGGACACTCAAGGCGGGGCGCCAACCCACCACAGACCAAATTAAATCTTGCTAATATTTAAATAGGGACATTGGCAAGGTTTTCACCTTCATCAAGAGCAAAATTAGTATAGCGATCGCATGTTAGAGCGCAGTGCTTGGTCATGGCATACATTGTATTCATTGCTTCAGCAAGGACTTGTTATGACTAGAACATAGCCACATCTTTAAAGTTTAGGTATATACCGAGGTCATTACCTTACCTCTAATGATGCAGTATATATGAGAGCCACATTCCCTGATAAAAACTCTATCGTCGTCCCGTTTAACTGGAGAAACTTCAGTTAATTACAGCAAAATTACTCCAAGGAGGAAAATTGAGAACACTTTAGTGCCAAGTGCAAAATACACAAAACAATTAATAATTTAAAAAAGTAATAAACATAAAGTAATAAACATTTAAAAACATAGTGAGAACTGTATAAATAAACCTCCCGTTTTCCAAACCCATGTATTTTGTTGCAGTTGTTAATGAACCCCAGGCGCAAAAGGCGATCCAATTAACAGCTGCATGAAACTGGTCCTACAAAATTCGCTTTTATGATGAGTAAAATGTTCTTTTAACGATTAAATTGATAGTGACACTTAAGAAACTAATTATTAATAAATCTTTTTTGCATTATTAAAAATATTACAGTATGAATCAGTCTTTGTTATTTCATTGCTCAGGGGCTCGCAACAGTAGTTAGTTGGTCATTGATAAAAAGTGTAATTAACGAGTGTTTCATAATTCACTTTTAGGTAGTGATAAGAGAAAGGAGATATTACTCTGGTTAATGACTGAAGAGTTATGCATAGCAAAATTATCCTTTGTGGGTTTCACCACCTCATCCCTCCTATTCATATACATAAGCTTTAGATATATTCCAAAACATGCATGTCTATATATACATACATACATGTCTTAAATTTGGCCACACCCAAATTACCAAAACTGAGAATGACTGACAGGAATGCTGGGGTCTTTGAAATAACAGTTGAGAATTGAACAGAATTCCAACTACCAATTGTTTCTAGGCTTTGAGCATTAGGCTTAACAAGCACCGATCTACAGGAGCGGTGAAATTACAGAGAAATCAGAAAACGTGTTAACAGAGTGAGCGGTGGAGCAAAGCCCACGGAGTGTATGAACTTTGTGACGAGGTAGGTCTACTCGCGTGCGTCAAGAGACAAACATGTTCACAGTCAGTTCAGGGCTGGTGGCGAGATGACGGCAGAAGAGTAAGTCAGGAGGGCAGAGGAGCTGATGTAGCACCATACACTTTCCCAGACATGGAACAGATTAACACTCCCAGTATGGTCACTCCTCCTCCTTGGAAGAACTGAAGTTTTGCCTCTATAGCACCTGTGATGTACCTGTGCCCCCCATCTCCATTCCATAATGAAGACTCTCCAGCTGTGACCTAACTGGCCTTCTCCTCCATTCCCAGCTACTGTTTCAGTAGGTGCAGCACAGGTTGCCTCCTCCTCTCCATCAGTCCGCCCCATGCTTGCTCCTGGGGCTCTCCTGACATTTTAAAACTGCTTTCGGCCAATTTCCTCCATGCCACACAGAAAGTCCAGGCAAGGAACAGGGGGGATCCGTTTCGTCTTTGGAAACACCAAGGGAATTTCCATAAAGCCACCTCCTGGTACAGAAGACATGCGAGAGAAAAGAAAGTGAGAGAAAAAGCAAAGTGAGCATTATACAGCATATAAGCATCACTTCCTGTTCATCAGAAAAATTACTATTTTAGCCCAAAGTTTAAAACTTAAAGTGTTTTCAGTTTTTACTGAAGTAACATAAACAAAGATTCTCATTTGTAACAGCGTTCCTTTCAAGAGTTAGGAACCCTGCAAAAATATACTCTAACACACCCACCTATACTCTAGCATTTTTGTATTGTCAAGTACCTGTACTGTCTTTCTCAACAGTAGATGAACTAGTTTAGTCGTTCGGTAAAGCATGGTTGTCAGCAGTACAGTTAGCCTGCAGTTTCTGTTGCTCAAGGTCCAAAGCTGCAACACGGAAAGCCCAAATCAGTGCTGTAATAACTATCATATTCATACATGGATGCAGTTGATTAAACAATGATGAATTTAATACGGTGAGGACAATAACAAAATGTGCAGATGGAGCCAGTTGTAATGCACAGGGAGGAACAGCATGGCTGTGCAGATTTCTGACGCACGGGGTTGTAAGGAACACTGAAATCCACACCTGCTGCATTTCCTTGTTTTTGGCTACATCTGCTCTCTTGTCTGCGACCTAAAACAGCGGAATTGTAGACTTACAGCAGTTTGTTAACCAAAAAAACCATTAAGTGCAACAAAAACAAAGTGTGTGAGAGATTAAAAACTTGCACCATACACAGTTAAATAAGGTTGGTCTAGCTATGTGAAGTATTGGGGGAGTCTTACCTTTGTTGTAGATCAGATAAGACAAGAATACCAAGATCAAAACAACCCCTACAATACTCAAAATTACTGCAGTCACGTTTGTTCGTCCATCTGCAGAAAGGGATAGAACAGGGTGGCAAGTGAGCAATGGTTAGCCAAGTGCCCTCCGTCCAGTAGGTGGCGTAATAATAAAGTTATTGACCTCCTGCATCAAGAGCAACACGTTTGATCCACAGGCCAGACAAAAGTTGAAAGGAAAAGGTGCAAAAACCGTTTGTGCAACACTACCATAGAAAATAGCAGAGGACCCTGGACAACAGGGACAACACTTTATGTACCGATAATAGATTCAATGTGACTCTTTATTAACATTATTTTTTAAGTACTAAAACATATTATGTCATTATAATAGGAAAATGAGGCTTGAAGAACTGACCGTCACAGTGTGTAATACTGATGGTGGTGCTCTGGTTTGTGGGTAAGGTAGGGTTGACAATGACGCAGTTTATGAGTCCCTTGATGTTGGAAAAATTTAGCTGGCTTTCCACAGAGAAGGTGGCGTTGACTAGATCTTGCCAGCTTCTGGTTTTGACGTTCTCATTGTCAACTGTGTCGTTGTCAATGGTCCAGTGAACGGAGGGCGCAGGGATCCCCCCCTGGGACTTGCACAAAGCCTGTCTGTGTGGCACGTCACAGCCAATGATGGTCACTTTAGGTTTGCTGAAGCTCACTGAAATGGCAGATGAGCAGAGGTGAAGACAGAGGTAAGAGAGGGAGCACAATGAATTCTTGATTCAAATGACTGTGAAGGTAGTGTGTGTACGGTGAAATTTTTGTGCCATTTACTTCAAAAGAGCATGTGTTGACTTTAGCAGATAAAGTGTACGGGGACAGATAAATGGCTTTATTGGATAAAAATTTCAAGTCAGTAATTTCTTGCATGGAAAAAAATAAGCAATTCTGAATGATTGTCATAAAACGTGAATTTGAACATAAAAATTGGCTACACATATGATGTGGTGGAGGTGGTTCAGTTAAGCACAGAGCAAATGTTAAAACATAATTACGGTTAAGTGACAACTCTGCAAGCTGGAATCTGTGGCCAGTCTTGAGGCTGTCCACTAAAGTTGAGTTTGTAATTTCTCTTACAGCGTACAACTCTACAGTATTTATGACTATTTAAAAACTGGGTGTGTACTTGCACAGTAAGTTTGTAGAAGTGTGGCAGGAGTGTTCTTGTGGTTAGTTCTGCAGTGTATACTGAATTTTATTTATTAAAAACAATGTTGCATATATATATATATATATATATATATGGCTAGAGTAACGTTTAAAGAAATTTATCATAATCCCATTCGTGCTGGTTCAAATTCCACAGAGTGTCTGTGTAATGTCTGTAAATGTCATTAATCTCAATCATTGTGAGTAATAAATTAGTAACAATCTACACTGTTTTGATTAAAAGCGTCAGCTAAATGAGAGCCAATGAAAATAAAGCTGTAACAAAGGTGCCTTCCCAAACAGAAACCAAAAAACTGAATTATTTTAGGTGTGGGGAAACAACCACTAATCATTCAATTTAAAAGAAGACAGTTAAATCTGGGAAAACCTCCCTTTGGCCGCATGCTGGATAGTTTTGTCAAATCAGATAAGAGCAGCTCAAATGGCTGGCATAACTGGTCCAAAAAGGGACAAATGAGACAATATGGTGAATTATTAAGCAGTTAATAAGCAGTGAGGCGGCTAGGCAGTATACGGTAAGGTGCGTATTCTCTTGCTTTCACTAAGTATGCAGCTACATTAAAAAGTGAATAATCACAAAACACAATTTATCGTTTAAAAAATGCCATGTATGATAAAATAATAAACATGTACATAATATGTACACTATGTATGTCAGTTCTGGGTAAATACCATGCTGGTTAACCATTAGATATTTATACAAAAAAGCGTGATGACACAAATGGCCCAGCCTGGTTCTTACCTCCAACATTGACCTCATTCCTGCATTCCACCCTATTCCCGCTCATGTCGTTGTAGATTACAGTCCTGTAAATCCCTTTATCTGAGGCCCGGACCAACGACAGCGTCAGGTTGAAGTTGCCAGTGGCCAGCTGCTCCGTGAACACATGCACCCTGTTCTTATATGTGTGGCTCTGGTAAGTGTAGTCCAGCTTCCTCTCCTTGTAGTGCGTTAGAAGAACATCATCTTTGTTGCTGGAATTGCGCTGCCAATAGACGATCATTTTGGACATGTCAAAGGGTTTTCTGAGACTGTAGATGCAGGGCAGCATGATAGAGCCCCCAAGGGTGGCGTTGACCGTGCCATTGTAAATGATCTCCTCTTTGGTTCCGTGAGTCAGCAGCATTAAACATCCTGGATCAGGATAAAAGAATAGACAAAAATGGAAAAAATACAGTCATTAAACACTGAGGTTTTGCACAGACCACACCAAAGGTCTCTCGCCTCAACCCCTCTACAGCAGGAAGTGCTGTTACTCCCAATGTTGACCAGCAATCATTTTATGCCAAGGCACATGAATGACAAAATCCAAACCATTTACAAAATATGCCATTCTTTTGTCAACATAGAACATATGTTCAGTGTAATGCAAATGAGTCCAACGCCACATGTTCATAATTAGCATGTGTTAAATGTGTCGGCTTCAAAGCAGCAAAACTAGTTTCTGGCGGAAACACCAATTTAGTTCAAGAAGCTGAATGTCGGCAGTATAATAACCTTGTAGTGACTCTACATACTGAGGACATAACAGGCTGCCTGTGATTGGCAGCCTGTTATGAACCTGAGAAATGGCAGCCTGGTTTCACAACAAAGCAGCTCGATGTTCTCGGCTGCTTCTCCAGCTCATTTACAATCAGCCAGTAATATCTTGAATATTGCAATAAGTGACAGTATAAAAATTATGTTAGCATACACAGATGTTTAAGTCCATCATTGATTGACTTCTTCTGTAAAGTGCTTTGAGGCACATTGTTGTAAAAGGAAGCTATATAATTGAATTGAATTGAATTGAATTGAATTGAATTGAATTGAATTGAATTGATTGATGTTTGATTTTTTTTTTTTGGTTTAAAACCAAATGGAGCCCTCATTGAAACCTGCTCTGGATCACTCAGTTGTAAATGCTCCAGGACACAGGTCTGTAGGCCTCTCACCTATCAATTATACATGCTGAGCCCACACTTGGACAGTGCTATGAGATAAACCTGGTCCAGGCCAAAGGGGGAATCCAGGGTACCTGCCATGGGACTTTATTTATATCACTCTCACACTGTTTCCTCACATACATACCCGACACATGACTCAATAATTAATTTGAAGTTGCATAAGATTTAACTGGTTTATCTGCAATGACCAGGTCCTTGTATTGCTTTGGACAGGCTCGGAAGTTGATCCTGGTATTGTATCTCGTTTAGTAAATAAGGGGCTTCTCGGGACTTGCCTCTGCTTGATAACAATTAGAAATGAGCAGTACAATAAATATATAAGAAACAGCAGTCTTCCTAAACCTAAGCAAAGCTGTTATAAGATCATTTTATACAATGAAACAAATGAATAAAAAGCAATACTGTAACAGGGCTAAACTTGTTTTCAACTGGACCCCTATTATGTCTGTCCATCTGATTTAAATTGATATAGACCAAGGATGTTTTTTTAGGTAAACATTACTTTCTTTTCACAAAGTATATGTACAGTAAAACCGTAAAAACAACATTTGGTGAGAACACCTAACAACACAGAAATACAAACTAGTGACAAGTTTATAGTTACATGAGTCATAGGGGAAGAAAAAAAAGCGGGACACTCCTGACATTAAAAACTATGCTGTTAAACTATTAAAATGGCAAACAAGAAAAGAGAGAGAGAGAAAGAGAGAGAGGGGGAGTTCTCCACAAAGGCATCTGCTCAGCTAAGAGCAACAAAAAAAAGAGAAGGAAGGGTCCATTCACCCTGATGATGAAACATAGGATGTGGAAGGATCTGGAATGTCATTTTGTGATGACTGTCTATGACCTTTCTTGCTTAAAAAGCCACATGACGCAGACGATCGAACAGGTCCAGAGGGATGTTCCACACAAGTTTCAGATCCCTTTTTGCTTTAGGGATGTTACCGAAAGATTATAGGTGAACTGCTGTTTAGTCTGATGTTAAATATGCAGAAGGCAGTGGACAAAACAGCCTATTGTTATCACAAATTTTCCTTGGAATACTACCGTCTGGTGCACAGATGTGTTTGTTCTACATGACTGCCACTTTCATGACATTCTGACACATCGCCCTTTGCAAGGTTACATATTTTAGCAATCACTTTATACTAACTCTGGGAAGAGTTGGAAATTAAATACAAAATGGACTAAAGAACAATTTGTGTGCATGGACAATGAGTTTTGCCGCAAGACACATAGTAAAATTCCTAAAACCTAAGGTCTTTTTTCAACTACATTTACATTTACATTTAATTCATTTAGCTGACGCCTTGGTCCAAAGTGATTTACAATGAATAATAGTACACGTGCATGTCAAAAATTAGGTCAAACAGTATCAGAAAATATAACAGTACATGTCCTGTTAAAGTGCACACAATTAAGTCAAGTAGTTCTGACACAAGTCATACCAATTTAGTAAACTAGCTATGTCAGTGGTCTTCAGTCATTAAGTTATCAAATGTTAGGTATCGAAAGTTAGGCACCCTTTCACTTCAACGTGAGTGCAGAAGTTTCAGAGAAAAATAAACATTACGTTACTTAGTCAAAACGTAAGTGACGCACGGTATGTTGGAGAAACTATGGCATGCCATTGGTTTTAAGTGACGTTATACAACTGATGATTTCTTCTTCCAGTAAATGAGCTGTCACATGCAATGCTGAGAAATCTGGTTCCTATACCTTGAAGGAGGTTACCCTTTACTTAACTTCTATCCTCTATGCATACATTAACCTTAACGTTTTTTCCACCACATGTATTTCTGTATTGTCAAAATTGTGTGTGGACAGTGAAAGATGCGCCTGCCGTTGTAATCTGGTCGCACTTCTGTTACTTTGACACAGTTGTGCTTTCGTCTTTGTCCTCAGATGGAACTGTATTCTAGTTAGTCCTCAGAATTGTGTGCTTGATCCAGAGCTGTCCGGAATACACCCTTCTCAGTTCTCCTTACAACTAACAAAGAATCGAAAGTCTGTCGTATCACCGAAAGAAGATGGATTAAAATCACAGTGTCAGGCTCCGTTTCGGGACCAGGCGGCTTTCTTATGGCAACACTGTTACTTGATATAATCAATTAAACAAATCGTAATGGTTCATTTACAAAAATATCGGAGCAATAAACATTTGATAAATGACGCACGTTAACAAAGCGTGCTGTGTATGTATCCACACTGTACACACGTTTCAGTTACCTGTTGTGTCTGCATAATTTCTCGGTTGCACCATTAGTATCATTTATACTTCAGTTATGACGAAAACGTAACGCATCCAGTTTACATTTAACATTTAGTTTACATTACATTCAAGCATCTATGACCGTGAGCCGAACCTCAGGCATTTCCAGGTGTGCAGCCCTGCCTATTCGTCTATTTGGAAATAAAGCTTTTGTTCGCCTATTTGAAAACGGTAAAGTTTTTTCCCCATACACATGGTATCTTACGGATTCTTACGTTTTATGGCTGTGGCATCAAAAACACACAAGTATGTTAGTTACATATTTAATTAAGATGAGAGAACAAAACTATTGATATATGGTAGGGATAAAGAGGGCCACGTTAGACCATTAATATAATACTGACATCTACAGACGTTATAAATGTGTTGAAGTGAAAGTAGAAAAAATAATTACTTACCGATAAGTAAGAAAATGACTTTCAACCCAAACATGTCGGAGAGGAGTTATACTTCCCTGAAGAAAGTAAAATATAAATATGCATTTACATTTCGTATATATTAGTATCTCGTTTACATTTCCATGATTAACCACAGACAACTTGACTGCTTTTCAGATCTTCTCTCTTTTTCGCATTAAAATGTATTTACAAGCAGCGCACTTACATTCAGACTCAGTATGCGCGGAGTCCACAGGGGTGGCAGCAGTTAGAGTGTGTCGGTGACAAGTAGTGTCTTCCTGTTTACGACGTCAGAAAATCAGATATCGCTAGGCTTCCAAAAATACATATATAACCCTAGACCGGTCACTTCTCCGTACGAGGAAACTGCCTGACGTGCGAGTTAGGAAATGACGTTCATTAGCCTATAGGTTGGGGGTTCGAAACAAAGCAGTTTCTGTTTGTTATTGATCTACCCATGTGAGAGATGTAAACTACATATTAAATGGAAAAATACGACCGGGGAGTAATTAACAGCGTTGATCATCATCTCCACTCCTCCATTTAAATATCGTGCACTTACAGCATTAAAATATATATTTTAACTATAACGTAAATAAATTAAACGTGTCACGAAGTCAGTACTCTCAGCAATGTGAGTTATTTGCAGTGTGGTTATTTTTAAAAGAAAAAAAAAATCCGAATTCACAAAATGTATCCTTTCAACCATTATCCATTATTTATAGAAATAAAGAACATGAAAACAAGTGTTTCAGCTTTGCGTTGCTCATGTGTACTAAACCCAATTTAGTACTCAGAGCTGTTCTTACTTCTGAATTAGATTAATCAATAACACCACTTCAATGTACATACATTATCAAGTGCAACAATAAGATCATTTTTTTCCAATATTGATTCCATCACGCATATTTATTCAAAGACATTCCATTCAGCACCCGCGCCCAAATGTTCTCCGATTATAATTGGAAGAGTCGGTACACACGATAAGGTACGAGAAGTGAAACTGTGGTTCTGATCTGAAAATATCACGTAGTTTTATCAAGACGTTTGGCTCAGTATAGAGCGTCAGCGATATAGCGAAAGAGGAAGAAAGATGACAAAACAGTTTAATACGAGTTTTGAAGACGACGTTTCTATCAAAGAGGTCATATATCTTCTAGATGTACAGTACAAAAGAGAATTCGATGCTCTTTACAAGGTTAGATTTGGCTTTTTAACGTTAAAATTTACAAACAGTCACTGACACCTATAGATATTACTAAAATAAATATATTTTAAATAATCGTACCTGTCATTACATTTTGCCTTTCGAGGTAGTCAGAGATCAGGCACAAGTCGTTGCTCTGGTCGAGGTAATCGCCGAATGACTTTTTAATCAAGACTTTTTAATCTACGCCCATCCTGTTCCTTCCCTACAGGTTTTCCAGTGGGGGATTCCTCTGGAAACGTCCCTCATCTGCTGAGACATCATAAAGACTTACTTTTGTGCATGAATCAATAATAAGAATCGTGCTTACAGTAACACGCCATGACGATACAGGGGTGTGTCTCAGCAAACAGGTGCACGGTTCATTTATTATAACTTGTATTGTATTCGCAAGTGAACTGACATCACACACATAAACAGTTACAGTTCTAGATAAATTTAGAACGAGATGTTATTGCATTTCCCTTTTATAACGCATCCCTGCCGTAGTTGTTTTCATCTCTTTAACGTATATTGTTTTTTAATTTAATTTATTAATGCATTATTATTCCCAAAACGGGAAATTCGTTTTTTGTATTTAACCCATTGCCTGAAGGAGCAGTGGGCAGCATTTTTTTTTTTTTGCCCCCCAGGGAGCTATATGGATTGATTTGTATGAATTTTAAAACTACAGTATTATTTAATTATTAAGTAATTACTAGAGGCTCTCTAAGGGCTGCTGGAATTTTTAGAGGAGGGACCTTGCAAGCTTTCAAACGGGGCAAACGTAAAGCTTTGTGGCTAGCTGTATAATGCCCAAGTTAAGTACAGCCAATCCTGTTCGCCTTTGATGGACGAAACCTGACCACAGGTACAAGATTTTGAAGGCTGGCATTGGTGTGACATTCTCAGCTCATATACCATGTATTTAATTATTTGATTCTCAGACATACCTGTATCACTACTCACCTTTGCTATTTATAGATACCGGAAGTAATTGCTTCACGTGAGGTATTTCATTCATTAGCTTTCTATGATGAATTGTGAGCATCTTCCTGCTTTCCTCCATTTTCTTGTGCCTGATCTGATCATCCACACTAATACATCTCTTAAACCTTTCCCTGCCTCCTGTGTTTTTCCTTTTAGTCTCTCTGGGTCCAGGCCTGATCTACCTGGCACAGCGACTTTCTTACATGCCAGTTATTGACAACAGGTTGAATTACCTTTTGGCTATTGCACTGTAAAAAGTTATTTGTTGGACTTACATAAAACGTTTGCGCTCAGCTTTAAAGAAATTCAATTTAACAGCATTTTAAGGAACTGAACTTAAGAACATTCATTCTAAATCCTTCCCATAAATCCTTCAGCCCATATAACGTTCCCTCACCTCTGCCGTCTACCAGTGGATCTTAGGATTACCAGGCACCTTCTGCTGTCTGACCACAGCTATAAGCAGTTGCTTTTGCAATTTAGGTCTTGGACATAGTCCATTCAGACTCAATGTCCCCGACCTCCCTCTAGACACACAGGAAGCTCTCTTGGAGGCTGGAGTCGAATTCATCCTGCACAACAAACTCTGCCAGTCATTCCCAAGAGGCGCTCACTGTTCGTTTGTGTCACCCAGTTTTGTACAGCCTTTGTCCCTTGCAGCAAATTCAGCTTACTACCAAGTGGTGACCAGTTGATGGCTCTGCCCCTCTCTTTACCTGAGTATCCAAAACATATGGCCTCAGGTCAGATGATACACCCACCATTTTCAAGACGCCTGAGTACTTTAAACTGCCATTTGGTGTATATCCACAAATAACACTCAGAGGTGTCCTCTCTGCAACTTTAAACCACATTAAGGCAACTCTCTCATCCACTGGAAAGAACTCTAATGGTACAGCCTGCAACCAGGGACTTGTCAGTATTCCCACACCCATTTGAGGCCAAACACCTGCAGGAACTTCAGAGTTAAACAGTGACCACTGCTGACTGAGAAGTTTGGTTCCAGAGCCTCTGCTATGTGTACAGGTTAGACTGAGTATATCTGTCTACTACTTTGTACCTTTTCCATCAGTTCTAGCTCCTTCCCCAACAGCAAGGTGACATTCCACATTCCCAAAGCCAGCCTCCATTGCAGAGTTCTCCTCTGCCATGATCAGTCACACAACAACCTGCCACCTTGGTGGCATCACACCTGTGATCTTCATCCTTCATCCTGTGGGTGGTGACCCCACAAGCTGACTCCACTTTCACAACTTCAGGCTGACTGCAGATGGGTGATGTGTAGCACAGCTTAATTACACTGATGCCAAAAATAAAGGAATTAATAGTGTTTTTTTTAATATAATGAACTTTGTGTAGCTAACACCATTGTGTAAAAATTGCAAATGCTGGGACACCAGCCAGCATCTTCTCACACACTATATATACTCGTGTCTAAACTGAGAATTTTAGGTAGGAAAATTGTGCTATATAAACAGGGCTGACTTATCCATGGGTGAATATAATTCCTCTAACAGTTATGGGCACAGAATATGTATTTGTAACGTTCAGAGAACGGAGGCACAGAGGCGAAGGTAGAGTCTAATGTGCGAAGGGGATTTACTAGCTTTGAACAGGGTACTGGTACATCGATCCAAGAAAACAGATATAATAACAAGGCCAACAGCTCTACAGCAAATACAAGCATCAACTTCATACATTCAACAACTGGAAGGGGACTCAAACAAAAGGGAGGTATACATAGGAACCAACATCATAGAACACAAGCGGGGATTAACAAGACAGTCACGCACGGCTGGGAACACATAACGAAGACTAATCAGGCTGGGAAGAGCGGAAGGAAGGGTGACACCTGGTGAACACAAGGATTATAGCAGGTAGGACGTGACAGTATTTTAATGCATGTATGTGACATAATAAGTCAATAGCTTGAACTGGTAATGGCATCCATAAACTCTACATGCTGGTTTGAATGAAACACCACGCTAAATTATCCAGGCATTTCCTGATCTGATTCCGTAGTTTGGATGACACTGTAATGATTGACATATATAAGACCTATACGTATATAATATATATGTGTATAGTAACAGAAAGAGTGAGCAGGCGAGTTGTCCATTCGCACAGTTACTAGAAAATTGAAATGGCACAGCGCTGTCACAGTACTTTGTTATAGATTACTGGAACTAGGTGGTTTTACGATTAGTTATGCGAGGGGAAAATATGCTTGAAGTGTTTTTAAAAAATTGCCACACATTTTCGAGAAATTACCTGTACATGTGATGAGGCATATTTTATGGTAAGCAGCGTCCACATCATGCACTGCTTTTACGGAACAAGGTACATTGAGAAGTCGGAAAGCAGCTTCGTTTGACAAGTTACTAAAGTCGTAGCGCACAAAATATACTATTCAACTCAGTTAATGGTCAAATGTTTTAATAGTGGTTGTGTACAGCAGATCGCATACGACATCAAGAAACATTGTAACAGCCGCAGTATCTAACGTCCACAGACCTCAGAGACGGGTCAGGGCGATCTGGGTTACCTCTGACATGACATGGTTAACTCTCTGGCGCCCCACTTGTAGGAGCTGAAAACTCGCTCTCTACCCAGATGCGTTGAACTTTAACCTCGCTGCTATGGAAGAATGTATTAAAGCTTAACTAGAACCGCGGTCTCTGGGAATGTGGAATTCGCCGCAAGCAAACTCAATAAATTACCTGCGCCAAGTACTTAATACGAAAGAGTAACCAAGTAAACAAGGTAAACACTCTTACTCTAGTGTCAATTCAGTGTTTTATTGAAGCAGCTCTGCAAAGGCATGAGTCGCTGACAATGGCAACGTTCGAAGCTGCACACACACTCACTCACTCACACACACACACTCTCTCTCTCTCTCTCTTTATGCACTCCTCTTTTTATTTTAATATGGGAATAATAGGCCCACTTCCCAATCAGGTTAGTTTTATTACGTTTGGAAGAAAATTACAAAATGCATACCTCTGTTAGGACAATGACGCGCATCATTAATCAACATTTTATACACGTTAAACAAGTTAAACATAACTGACCAAACCGACCAAACTCAAAACAGAGTTTAATAAAATGAAGGTAATCGAAATTAATTCCAAAGTCCTTGCCAAACTTTACGTTTACGAGGTGACTGCATATGGAGCCCTGTTTTTGTAGATTTCAAGCGGTGTGATGTGAATTATAGCGCCGACCATGCTTGTCCCAAGTGAGAATAGGCGACACTTAGACCGTAACGGACCCGCTCCGCCCACTTTGCGGACAGAAATCACCGGTGGACAAATTTACGACACACTTCGTTTTACTTCCCACCAGTAAACATCCGTAAATGCATATTTTACATTTATAGCCCATATAATTGGTGCAGGTAGGTTTGTTCACAAGCCGAAAACAAAAACGCGGCGGTTGCAAATCTAATTACTGATTTCTGCAGGGGAGTGCGGGGACAAAGACCTCTGTGTCCCGTTACTTTAATAATGAACCAAGCCTGCTGTGGTTGCCATGGGTAATCTTCGGGGGGCTGGGAGGAGGAAGGAGGGAGGAGATGTGAGGGGAGTGGGGGTGGTTACGGGAATACTAGGGAGACGCACAGGAGCAGAACAAGTGACTCCACTTGAGCCGTGTTGGAGTTTCGGCAGAAGAACCCGGCCGTCTAACGCGGGCCAGCGCTGTTAGGAAGAAGCAGCTGAAACACAAGGTAAAGCGATAAGAAAGGGACTTTCAACGAGACTGACTAATGAGGGAGGAAACAGATTTGTTCTGTCGGACTGCGTGCTTGCGTGACTTTTTCTTGCTTCATCTCTCAGTTGTTGTTTAGCTGGTCCGTGTGATTTCTCATGGCACTTGAGTCATTAAGTACAGTGTTGCCTGTGATGTAAATATGTGTTGTTGTTTTAGCTCAAAAATGTTCAGAAACAGACAATTCAACAAAAGTACAGGCAGAATGTTACATTTTTAATAGTGTAGCAACTGAAACCATTATACGATATAATGAAGTCTGACGTAATACAACGTGAATCTAAAATTAAACTGTGACTGTACTTTGAATGATTAATGCCCTTTCAGCTCCCAAGAACAGGAATTATGCTAAATGCTATTGCTTGTCTGCTTCTAAAAACAGAAGGACGGTTGCTTCATCCTGGTGCCACATGTCACAGTCTGCCCATGACTCCAGAGGTTTACAGTGAAGCATCTGTCTGACTGAGCATACATAGCAGCTGGACTATGGACCCCTTTGGGATTCCTTTATAAGCTGATAGGTACAGTTGCATGAGCAGGAATGTTGCCTGTGTGGCTACAGTAACCTGTTGTTCACGTTTACCAGGGTCCTCTGTGCTGGCTGTGGCCATTGCCAAAGTGCCTGCTCTGCTCTGGTTACTCTAATGGTCTGAGTCAGTCTCTTTGGAGAGAAGCAGACTGGCATTACATTGAAATGGAAAGCTGGAGGAAGTGGCAAGCCCAGTTAGTCAGCATTTTCCATACAACTCACAGCAGAGAAGCCCTGCTGTGAAAGAGGAACACCACACCACACACCCACCGCTCTCACAGGGTGCTTGTAGGGAGGTGGGGATGAGGAAGAGGTCGGCCTCTGTGGAGAAGCTGCCTTCATCTTTATTCATGTGCCAACATAGTGTACAGTCAGTGGTTAGGGGCTGATGGTTGAAAGTTTTGTACAGTTTATGGATAATGTTTTGACTGTTGGTTGTTTGATGTATCTCCGCAAACTGTAAGAATACCTATTAATGTACAATTTACATTTATTCATTTGGCAGACGCTTTTATCCAAAGCAACTTACATTTCACATACGGGTTACAATGAGCTAGCGCTGGGTGTCTTGCCCAAGGACACACCTGGTGGCTGGGCTGGGATTCAAACCGGGAGACTTCTGCATCCCAGCCTGATGTTCTACCCTTTGGGGCACCAGGCTGCTGTAGCAACAGGCATGGCTGCCCTTGACCAAACGGACCTTGAAGACTCACCCCACAGTGACCATGTTATTGCCTCCCACACTCCCACCTCGGCTCAGCCCCCCCCCAATGAGCTCTGACACACTGCTCAACAGCCTGCCTGTAAAGAGTGTGAAGGCAGAAACCATAAGGCAACAAGCTCACCTGAAAGCATCTTTTAACCTGGGCTTGTGACAGACCTGGGACCCAACTGCCTGAGCGGGTCTGGAAAGCCGAAGTAAAGGCCTCAGTAGGCATCTCAGCAAATGCCACCCCCCCCCCCCACTCGTAGTAGAAAACAAGCTGCGTGGGAGGAGCTTCTATCAGTATGATCACCAAGGCTGGAATTTCACTTATTTGCCACCTGCATTTTTTCAGTCACGGACAGCTTGGATGGAGGTCTGGGCATGTGGTGCTGTTTTAGTAGGGAGGGTGAATTAGTCATGCTGAAGGAGTAGACAGCTGTGACAAGTGTGTGTGTAAATCAAAACAAAAACCTCTCTCACACACACACAGAGCACAAATCAGAATTTTTAGCAGATAATGGCCTTGAGCAGATCTGGAAGTGTGATCCGTTCAGGAGGCATCACTGTGTTGAAAACTTCCTTCTCGCAAAAATAAACATGCAAACAAAAGATTTCAGTAGACATAGAATGGAAAGATTTCCCTGGTCTCTTTTAAGTACTGAAATAATATATTTAGGTTTTTGGTGCTAATCATTTCAATGCTCATTTCAGTATAGACAAGTATATACTCCATAGTATGAAATGACTGCATTTTGGCAGCCTGTGACCCAGTTTCTAGTTTTTTGCAGTAACACACAAAGACACACGGAGGCAGTGTGGGGTCAATTAGAGCGAGAGCCAACTGGCAGATGGTGTTGCTGCAGAGGGAGGAGAGAGAGTAAGAGGAAAGTAAAAGGGGGAGAGAGGGAGCAAGAGAACGGGAGTGAATGATAGAGAAAACAGGACAGTAATTTTGTCTTCCTGATTCCACAGTGAAGGGTAGAGTGAGCTGGATGTGCTGAAAAGGGTAAGGTTTCTCTCTTTCTGTGCGCTTCTCTGCGACAGGTAATTTTTTGTCCTGACTCTTGCAGAAACAAGTGAAGAGTTTGAACAGATGTTGGGAATGGGATGTGTGTGTGTGTGTGTGTGAGCATGGTATTAAAAATGACAGCATGTCTGTCAGAGCACACTCATTCGGGATACCCGCACTCCAATATACCGTATGAACCGGGGAGAGAGGGCAGCTTGCACGTCGCAAGTTTGCCATGTGTTTTAGCCTCGCTTTGGGCGGGCCGCCGCAGCTGTCGTGTGCAGAGGGTGATGTCAGAGGAAGGGTCCGTGCTGCCGTCTGCTTCTCCAGACGCCCCTTCCTGCGGTCTGAAAGCTTACAGCTGAAGAGTGTGGAGCTGGCAACTGAAGCCAGACAGCAGGATTGGGACGGAGAGAGAGCCGGGAACTGGGGATCAAAGAGCCAGAAGCAAAGAAGCGCAAAAGCTGTTTTTCGTGTAACAGGGATCTGGTATGAAGAGTGCAAAGTCAGTGTTTCAGCAGGGTGTCCATGCTGGGTAGGGAAGACTACAGTTGTGTTACATTTGTTTTCCAGCCTTATATTTGTATGTTTTTTTTCTAATTTTAATTTCTGAGTAATAACTAAGACTTGAAACTTCAGAAGACATTAGTGACCTCAGCAGGATTTGGTAACCAAGACATGATGGCTGATATCTACAGTAGACACTGGTTGCTAGGAGAAGAATCCGGTAATTACAGTAGTAGCTGGCCAAAGGAGCTGGTTTCTTAAATAGGGAATAAGTGAGTGTGCAGTTCTCAGAAAGCCTGTGTGGCAGTGGCCTCAGTCTGGGCTGGCCTCAGTGTGGGCCAGCCACAGCGTGGGCCGCGCCAGCACCACACGGATCCTACTCTGTGACAATTAAGATGTCATTTGAACAAGGACAGCCACCTGCCGCTCTGCTGGTTTAATTCCACATCATCACTGATCTTATTAGGTAAAAGGAAAACAGAAAGGACTCTTTGTTATCCCTTTTCTGTGACACATGGTCTAAGGCGCCCAAGTACATTACGTACCACGTTAGTGCCAATTTCAACAAGGGCCACTCCCAGCAGTCTTTTTTTCCCCCTGGTTTCCAGTGCCATGATGTTGATGGATGTCATAACTGGAGACTATTTTCTCCTTATTTTCCTAAGTGTGAGGCTGGAGTTGCCTGATTATTTTCTTTCCCACTGCTTGCTTTGCCTTTTGGCCAGTTGGCACAGGTTGCCCGCCAAGCTACACTGAGCTGGATTCATTGGTGTCCCTGTGGCACCCTCTGCACTTTCTCCCATGAAAAGGCAGAAGTGGAGAGAAGCCAAGGTGCCAGGTGGGCATGAGGTTGGGACTGCACGCACGTGTCATTCTGTGTGTGTGTGTGTGTGTGTGTGTGTGTGTGTGTCAGATGGCTGGGCATAGATTTAAAGGGAGTATGAGATTAACCCAACATCCCCTGAAATTTCTTTGTGGAGGTTAGCAGCTGTGTTCATCTCTACCTCACCCCACACATAACAAAAACACCAGGAACCCTGAATGTCAGATCCTTCTAGGTAAGGAGAGATATTACAGACTTATTGGAAGGAGATTCATGTGTCAAGTCATAGGACTTTTGAATTCAAAGTGTTTTTTTTTTTTTCGGCAGGTGTGTGCTCTGAGAGGTATGGCTGAGCACAAGCTGACAATGTAGGCTTGCTGCTGCATCAGAGATGTGTCAGCGAGGGGCTATGTGGTTGGCCCATGCCGGCCTCCTGTGGGCTTGGTGTGTAATCCTGTCCGTCCCCGTCATCCTGGCTGAGTTGATGCAGGGCGGTGGGTCGCAGCCCTTCACTCTCACGCACCACAACAGCACGCTGCTATTCGACAGCGTGGCCCACGGCAACAGCCTGCGCAACTGCAGCTGCGCCTCAGAGATCCAAGACTGCAACGACGCACTGGCCAACCTGCTGTGCAGCTGCCGAACTGTGCCTCGCTCGTCACTGCCCCCTGCTGGTTTGCGCATGCATGGCGGCCTGACGGTGTGGGTGCGTGACAACTGGGTGCTCCAAGAGCTGCTCAATGGCAGCGCAGTGCAGGACCTGCGCCTGTCGTCCTGCAGCCACGCCCCTCTGGCCCCCTTGGCTCAGTCCCGCTACCTAGCGTTGTTTGGCCTTCGCAGCTTGCGTGTGTACATCTCCACCCCTGGCGCTGCCCACCCTGAGCAGGCCCTCACCATCTCCACAGAAACAGGGAAGGCTGAATCGGGGGTAGCTTCAGGCTCATCACCCGCCCCCCTGCACATGTCCTTCCTGGACACAGCGCTGTTAAGTGGGCTGTCCTCCCTGAAGGCCTACAGTGTGATCAGTTCCCCTGCAGCTAATCTTAGCCAGTACTTCCCCCATCTGCCGCTCCCCCACACACTTCCACAGCCTCAACAGGACTGCCTGCTCACCTTCATCTACTAGGCAATGTGAGCAATATGGAAGCCAACAAACTCTGAGACACGGCAATATGACTGCACTTGTAGAAACGCGTTCTTCGGAGTGCTGAGGGTTGGTTGTCAGGGGAAACGGGAAGTGCACAACTGACCCTGCTGGACCAGGACTGGGCTGACCTGCATTTTGTGGGAGGAACCCAACCACCTGGGACATCCATCTATTCATGCTGGATCACAGCTAACCGGGACGGGCTTTACCAGTCTGACACTCTCAGTACTCTCAGTATCGACATCAGTAGTGTAAGGGCTGGATAAGTAACAACAGCTCCAGTCTCATCCGTCACTTTTATATTAAACATTTTGGAATGAACAGGATGTGTGTGAAATGTTTAAAATAATTTATTATGATAATGTCTCATGAAAAGCACGAGCATCACATGGAACAGGGATCACGGAGTCAGGAGAGGGTGGGAAGATAAGCCAGGAGTTACACCAACACCAGGGGCCAGTGCCTCATTTAGTCAGTTTATGCCTGCTTTGTACTTCTATATCACAATCACATGTATCTATGTTAGCGATAGCATATACCCTACTGTGTGCTCTCAAGGGCTCTGCTTTTACCCAGCAGGAAGTCATAACATGACCGCTGGGAAGTCGATTCAGCCAGTTCAGCCGGTCAGCAAGAGACAGAAAACATTCCCATGCTGCACTGCACTCCCAATTCTCAGGTATCCAGTGTCCACATGAAGCAGAAGGGACATACCCAGCGTCCTCCAAGACAACATGCAATTAATGCATCCTCACCTATAGGTGCAAAAATATTTGTGTTACAAGTCAAAAGCAAAACAAGCTGTCCGATAAAACTAGTTATACATAAACTAAAGGGAAGGATTGATGATATGATGGGTAGAATAATGTGTAAGGTCAGAGTTTACGGAAGCTTTACGTTTGGTGTGAGATGTAACGCATTTATTAAGATCTTGTCGGTGCAGGTGGGTGAGTGTGGGCCATGATGTTTTCAGATTTCCATGCAGGTATTGAGAAAGAAATAAATGGAGGTGACAGGAAGAGTACCACATATGAATGTGTGTGTAATTTGCACCTTAACACTGTCGCTAACATGAAACTCAGCACTTTTCTGGACTCTTCTCTCTCTAACTACAAGTCCATTGTGTTCATGGCAAACTTTTCGTATTCTTGATTCTGGTATGGAGTGTGCAAAGAAAATTCTCAGTTGTAAAAAAATTTAAACAATAGAAATGAAATGGTAAAGTGCTTGCAAGTATTATTTGTATATAATTGTGCTGATAATTATGACCAAGGAAATTGCTCTTGCTGTCAATTACATAGTTGCAACAGGTGTTAGATGTATATGTGAAATGAACATATTCAGAGGTCACTTTTAAAGCCTCCATAGATGTATGTATGTTTGTCAATAAAGGAAAATGCAAAACAAGCTGACTGTGTGTTACTGTGCCTCCGCACGTGCCATCTATAGGCCTCTGTTTTAGATTGCCAAGAAATCTTGGTCTTTCCTTTCGGGTTTTTCCATACATTTCACAGAAGTGACGGTTTAGAAGTTCTTTTGGAAGCTTTAGTGTTAAAGAAATTGGAGAGTAGTTTAGACTTGTGTAAATTGGACTTTACTGTTAACATTGTTATTATTGTTGTTGTTGTTGTTGTTATTTTGCCTGATGTATTCCTTTAACTTGAGGTTCGTTCATTTTCTTATACACACCTTCCAACATAAATCCAATGTAAGAACAGAGCTGTGGAGAGCTATGTGCTTATTATTTAAAAATTTAAAGTTCACAGGAAGGGCAGAAAACGGACATTTCTAGAGAACTATAAGAGGGAGGAGAATGTGTAGTACCCCACCCTCCATTTCTGCTTCTCTGACCTCTTGCAGAAACCGATTTGTCACTATTGTTAAATAAAATAACTGCATATCCTTATAAATTCGGACGTGACACCAGGTGGCGCTGTGACCAGGTAGTCATATGACATTTACCTGCTCTGTTGGAGGTGAGAAAGCGCCATTTTATTTGTGATCTGTGCAAATGGATTTGGACAATATTGCCCACTTAGAAACTTGTGTAATGTTAAATTATCGTGGATTGTGTTATGTATTGAAATAATGTATAAGTCAAATACTCATTACAACAATGCAATAGATTCTTTTAACACGTCTCTTAGTAAACTGACAGTAAACATGAATTTTTCGTTTAGGCTATATGAGAAAAATACATTTTGGATATTTTAAATTAACATTTTTTTAAATCTATTTTGGGGTTTTTTATTTTAAAGGTTGTTTGTGTAAATTTTGACCCGTTCACATTCTGCAAAGGGTAAACATTGAGTAATCGTTCGGTTTCACAATTAATTCATGAATGTTTTCTGAGAAGTAAGCTTTATTTTCAATAAGGGGGTTTCCGGCCTTCTGTCCGAATTGCTTCATTTCCAAAATTTTACCCTTGTTTTATAACTGCCTTGCAGTGTATTCCTATACTTTAAAAATATGGGAGCCGAGCTGCCATCTACAGGCAGACTGGAATACTGCGTGTAGTTTCCCAGACATTCTGTGAATACGTATGCCTTGTATTATTATAAATGCTCTGCCAAAAACAATGGTGAGGAACTTCCCACAAAGTGCTTTTCTTATGTATTGGTTCAAATAATTAATAAGTGATGTTAATGCAAAAATTAATCTTTTGCTTTTACTTTAATTCAGTAATTTAAATTTGGAAATTTTCCCGTTGCTGGTGGGTTTTCTCCAGGTTCTCCAGTTTCCTACCACTGTCCAGCAACATGCTGGTTAGGCCGGCCGGTGTTTCCAGATTGCCCGTAGTGTGCGCCTGTGTGCGTGAGTGTGTGCGTGCTTGTGCCCTGCGATGTGTTGGCAGCCTGTCCAGGGTGGTCCCCTACCCTGTGCCCCGAGTTTCCTGAAACTGACTCCAGATTTCCCGTAACCCTGAATTGGATGAAGACGTGTAGTGAATTAATTAATTAATTAATTTTGGAAGTTGTAGTTCTCGCTGAAATAAATGTCACTAATTAATTATGCGTCTTCTCACATAAGTAAAGTTCGCACTGTATTAAACTCTCATCTCCATTATCGTTAATATAATGTTTATACTGCATTCATAAATATTCATACTAGCTCCCAGATCTGTTTCTCTTCAGTCAGTGGTGCCGGCAGAGCGGGGGCGGGGTCCAGCTGCACCCCCCCCCCCCCAATATTTTTCATAGGGGGCACAACCCCCCGTTCCAATCAGGACTGTTAATGGCAGTAAAAATTTATGAAGATTAACAAACTGTTATAATATAGCCTATTGTCTCCCAACCTCTCAACGTCACTTAGCAGCCGCTGTATGTCTTAGTCTCACGCACACATATGACCACAAACCGCGGAAAATCAAGACCGCCAGTTTTCAGTAACTCGTGTGAAAATTGAAGTTGGAGTTTATCGTGGCAGTAAATGAACAAGGGACGTATTGCACGATGGTTTTGAGAATTGCTTGTGGGAGTAATCAAGACATGCCAAGCAGTTATTTGGGACAGCAATACATAATAGGGCCACGGGGATAAACCGACTGCTTTAGACAGCGTTCCTTTTTGAATTGACTTTTAATCACCTGTAAAGAGCAACCCCAGAAGACGCTAGAATTTGAGAAAACTGAAACGCGGGTAACAATATTTGCACGTAGAACTGTTCAACATCGTGAGCAGATGTAATCGTCTGATGAAGTGTTACAGTTAATATTGTACCTATAGAGGTCACATGTAGATCTGGATATAACAACAATGAAACTAAAGTGCAGAACTTCATATGGCATCATTGTTAGTAATGTGTCTTGGATTGACTGTGCATCAGAAATTTTAAATTAAACCCAGTAGAATGTTAATACTTGTAATACAGTTCAAGGTACTTTCCCCGTTTAAGGTTCATACTTAAACATTTCCTGACAAACTAATTTTTGTTTCAGTTTTGTGTAGGCTACAATTCAATAAGAGGACACATTAACAAAACATTTAATTGCGAATAGTGGGGTAACAGTCTACGATGATCAGTGGCCTGGTTGAAACATAACACGATGGAGTCACGATACCTTAATTCATTTTGTTTGATGAGAAAATCCATTAATCCACTGTTAAAGTCAGAAAAGATACCAGCTAGTGAAGTGAAGGTTTTTTTTCTGTCAGAAAAAAGTAAACGTGTTTAAACCATATGGAAAGGTGGTTTAAATTAGCTACATATGATAATGAGTAAATGTGTGTTTAAACTTTGTGTGTTTAAAATGTCACTGGGAGGATGAGAGATGAGCACCCAGCTGTGCCATCACTCTGGACAGATGTTTCTGACCAGTAAAAAAAAAAAAGTGTCCCATGAAAGATATATTAGAAGTTAAACTGTGTTAAGATATTATGTTCAAATTTTTGTGGACTCTGTCAGTCCAGGGCCCTTGGAATCATCTGTATAGCTGTCTTCTGTCCCATTGTAACTTGACCATTTGTCTGAGAAACTGATCTATGCAAAGCTACTTTGTATGAAAGGTCTTTGAAAACTGTCTATTCATCCTCAGTGTTACATACTCTAAGGAACTGGCAGGCTTAGGCAAGGTCCAAATGCAGAAAGGGAGGTTTATTCATAGCAAAAACTAAGTGTTACAAGGCATTAACTAGACTAGAGCCTAACCTAGAGCCTAATCTAGAGACTAACCTAGAGCCATGGAACCTGACTCATGCAAACGTTTCATGTGTTGCCGCAGTGTGTCATTAAGCACGTTGCTGTTAGTGTTAGACCTCTAAATTATAAAATAAGACTTAGACGTAAATAGATTTTTACCCAAAACAAGTGCTTTAATAAGTGCACACTTTCACGTTATTTCAAAGCGTAAAGCTGAGTGCGTGTGATAAACTGTGGAAAGTATCGTCCGCGTTGCGTTACGTTTACAGTCCAAGGCTGGCGTTAGTCTCGGTTTTCCCGTAAACTCCGCCCCCTTCGACAGCCCACGCCGCTAAATCGCGCAGTGAAGGCGACAAGGAAATCATTTAATTGTCATCGGAGTTGGCATCTGCTCTGAACGGCATTGGTGTATGGGCAAAATGCGAGTTTTGTCTTTGTGCCACATCTGCACACTCTCAGTTCTTTACATTTCCTCAGGTTAGTAATTTTTTTTTGTCATACTGATGTATTTATAACAAGATGCTATAGGCAAGGCGTATATTGTTGCTTTCGATATCCAAGTTAACTTTCATTTTACGATTCAGAAGGTGTTAACGTTTTTTATAATTACTTAGGTTATATATGAAGCACATCAGTTTGCAAAACGTTCAGTAAGAACTCACTTAATATATTTGTTTCTTTGTGACCTGAACTGTCACGATGAGGAAGTTTTGGACTTCTCAGAACATGCGTGATGTCATTATCCCTGAAACGTGGTCAACTGCGGATACATCAATATGGAATGAGGCGGCTCTCCTTCCCGTACAAGTTTCTGATAAAAAATAATGGCATTCGTAATTAAACGCGAATGTCATGCAGCCATTAGGTTTGTGGATTGTATGTGCATACGATCGGGAAAGGAAAATGAATCGTTATCACTAAAACATCAACAATAGACTGACAGAACAAACGCGGAACAGGTCAGGTGCAAAAAAAAAAAACTACTGACAATCGTTGACAATACACACTTTATTCCTATAATAAGGTGTTTTAAAGAAATGTCCATTCAACTGCGGTTAAAGATGTGTATGTCAATGTTTTTTTGTTGTTTGTTTTGCGTATGTCACAACGACGTTTTGTATTTGTTAGTGTTTTATGGCGTTTGTAATACACATTGACCTCTGGACTGCAGCCATTAGATAACCGGTAGTTCCTTATCAGTTCTCCATTCGTATATAATGTTGTCAGTGTGTGCGTTTGCTATATTTGCCCATTGCGGTAACACCAGGAACAATAGTGCTTGGGGAATTGGATCTGAGTTTAGAATGACCTACTTGTAGGTCTGTGCCGCGGTCTATGTACAGGACATTTTGTATTCTGAATTACCCAAGTAATACCCCTTCTGTATGGAATATAAAAAGGTGATCTTTGGTTTGTGTCAAGTGCTTCATGAGCTGCTTAAATGCGTGAGTAAATGGTGTAATTCACAACTGCATCAAAAACACGCATGATACAGCAGTGCATTATTCACTGAATGCTACATTCATGCAGTTTGTCAGTTGCTGCTATATTTTGTACTTTCCAAAAGATTTTGTTCATGTCAGTCAATAAGGGAAATACTCACTCCTGGCACAAGTGTGTGGGGTGTGCGGTTAGCCCACACAAAGTTACGAACCAGATCATTAGTCCTCTGAGCCTACATAACACTTACTGTGTATGTTGTTATTTAGAAAGTACTTATATCTGAAGATACTTACATGAACTGTTGCATTGTAGACATTTACAGGAAGAGCAGCGGTTAACAACATTGTTAGTTGTAGAATAGCAGGCATCTCTAGAATTTTAACCTTTTTCACAGGGATTTACTCAGTCACTCCCCTTATGTTTTTTACACATACTGTAGTGTACTACAGTTAATAAGAATGGATATTTTTGCTATCACACATAAATGAGGAAATATAGGCAGAGATTAAACTCCAGCCCTATGTTGAAAAACAGAACAGTAATGTTCTTGTGTGAAAATAACTGATATTATATACGCATAAATACGTTGCATTATTGTATTATGATATATATGTTGTATTTGTTTGGACCATTTGTTGTAGGTAGGGAATGTCACCTGAGTCAGGTGCAGATTATACCTTTACTCATCCTGCTGCCAGGGTGGTCATAAATCACAGACATACAAGTGTCTGAAGATGGATGTCTTTCTCCTGCAGTAGTGCTGGCCGGCGTTCCTGAACCCAAGAACGTGCAGCTGTCCTCCTACAACATGGATGCAGTTCTGAAATGGGATTATCCCCGTAGCCTATCTGAAAATGTCACATTTACGGCACAGTTCAGGTAAGCAGTAAACTTGGGGCTCGGGACTTAGGGGTCACATTTTCCCAGAAGCACCGTGGGCCACGAACAGCATGGGCAGAGAGCGTGTCAGTATGAGTGCAGTGGTCTCAGCGCGTGACTTGACGGCGCAGGTATTGTAATACCAGACCTGTATACCACTGGCAGTTACCAAGATTTGCGTGACGTCTGATCTAAAACAATATGCTAAATTCTCAGTAAAGCAGAGAAATTCTGCTGGGTTACAATCAGAACGTTTTCTGATAGCTCAAGTAGAGTCTGGAATTTAATTTTTTTTGTGATGTATAATTTACATATTACCTGTTTCTGACATTTCTGTCAGGAAACAACATAACAGCAATATAGCTATTTTAAATGTTATTTGACTTTATTTATTTTGGGGTTTCTCTCACGTTAACAATAGACCATTGTTGGTGGCCAGGGACAAATATGAGAAGAATAAAATAATAGTGTGAAGAAAATAACAAAGGCCTTGGTTTCTGAACCAGGAAGCAACATGAAGTTCCTCCTTAGCTACTGAGAACAGCATGAGGTTCCTGCTTAGGAACTTGAAATAAAATAGCACATTGGACGGATGTACATACCCACATGCATGCACAAGGACCAGAATACGAAAGCTTTAAAAACACATTTACTTTTCCTGTAAGGCAGGCTTTGTTTTATAGAATGATTGCACTATGACTTTGCTAAAAGTGTAGGGAGTTTTTTCATGATTGAGACAGTTCTTAGATTCCATTAATGTAAGTGAAAGATCAGAATAGATACTAATGACAAGAAAAGCAGGAGTTGCTGTAGTAATTGTGGGAAGATTGCCAAACCTGTTTAGCAATTCATGCTGAGCACGTCTTTCTGGAGTATAACAGCAGAAAAATTTTCCTAGAATGTTGAGGTTATAAGTCCCCTGTCTTCATAATACTGGTTATATGAATTTTCATACGTCATTTAAAACCGTTCCCGGTAATCCTATTGTATCTTGCTATTCACAGGAGTTATTTTCCGTCAGAATATAGAACGGTATGCTCAAATAAAACAGAAAAAAGGTGTGACTTCACCTCTTTGATCTACCACTTTGGAACGTACATGTTTCGAGTGAGGGCGGAGCTACAGGGTGAGGTTTCTCACTGGGTCAACACGTCTGAGTTCTACTTTGATCGAGAGAGTAAGTGGACCTTTTCTGTTGAAAAACGTTAAGATGCAAGTGTAGTCTTTCTAAACTGTGATAATTTTCCTAAAGTTGCTTCACATTTAATTAAAGGCAACATCTGTGTTTCTCTCCAGCTGTGCTTGGACCACCCGTCTTGAGGCTGCACTCCAAAGAAGGGGACATGGAAGTGACCATCCACGACCCGGTGCTGAGAAGGTCCACGTTGAAAGAAGTGTACACTGACATAGTGTATAAGCTGTCTTATTGGAAGGAGGGCCAGGAGAAGGTATTCATCACCATTACCAATATCCCCATCGTTTTCTCCATTTCTCGTACCAGAGGAGCCACTGTTGCACATAACACTTTACTGCAGCTACGTAAAGTGTTTGATTAGCACTTGACGGAAAGCAAATGTGGTCGCACTTTGTAACGACTGACAGCAATGGCTCTAATTATTAACTGCCACTTATTGACTAGGTCAAAAAGAAAATGGAGACCCAGCAGAACCGTCAGCTGCTCGTAGACCTACAGCCCTGGAACCAATACTGTTTTCAAGCACAAGTCTACATCCCCGTCTATGAGAAAGACGGGGAGCCAAGCGAGGTGGTCTGTGAGCGTACCGTGTCAAATGGTAAGTCTGCGGTTGGTCCTCGCTGCCCACAGAGTGCATGCACTGATACATGCACTGATACATGCACTGACACTTTAACAACAGCATAACCGTTGTGTTTATAACGTTTGGGGGTTAGCAAATGCATTTCACGACATGTGCGGTGACTAGCAGTTGGGTTTTGGTGAAACTCACCGGAGCTCTAGGAAATATCAAGTTGAACATTCACCCGTGACCTTTCCAGGTAAGGTGCAGCCCTGGCTGGTGGCAATAGTCCTCATCGTCAGCTTCCTGGTGGTGACTGTGGTCATGCTACTGTTGTCCCTCTTCGGCTGGTTCATCTACAAGGTCCTGAGGTCCTTCTATCCAAGCGCCAAACTGCCAGAGCACTTCAAGAGGGTCAGTTGAAGCGATGCCTTTTACCGCGTTGAGATGTCCAGTTCGATTGGAAACGCTTGTATCAATGTGGGCTTATGTAGAATAGAATGCTTTTATTTGTCATTTCACAACTGTACAACAAAATTTCAATGCATCTCTACCTTAAACGGGGAAAGTACCTTGAACTGTATTACAAGTATTAACATTCTACTGGGTTTAATTTAAACATAAAAACATCAAACACCAAACATAGAAACATCAAAGAATTGCACCCATATAAAAGTCTATGTATTGCACCCTACCACAAAGAGTCAGTTCATTTCATAACATCTACTCTAGTGTGTGACAATTTAGTACCTTCAACACACATGGACAGAAACTTCACAACAGTGTAGAGGTACAAGAAAGATGTTATTTATAAGATATGCCACATTCTTGAAAGAGTGAATTCTCAAGATATTACATTTACACACTTGAACATATCACTTGTCTAGGTGCATATATATCATACCTATACCATACCAACCCGAAACATTTATATTGCGTGGGAACTACAATATACCATGCAGCCAGTAGGTGGCGCGATGCATCCAACTGTGAAATCTACGTTCTTATTAAAACAAAAACTTTGAAAATGTTTTGTTTCTAATATATTTTCTACAAAGGTCATAAAATTCAAAATGATAATACAAAGTCCTATTTCTAAAAGTAAATATCAACAAAAACAATTAGAGTTTAAAAGTAGCAAAGAGGATTTAAAATTCTGTAGGTTTTCAGCTTCTGAGCAGAGACCAAAACTTTATAAAGTCTTCATATTAAAAGACATATTTGATTTTAATTGTGCTACTTTAATTGTAGCCTCAGCCTCATCATTAATGATTAATTGTGAACTGTCTTTATCTCTTTCAACAGTACCTGATGGAGCAGTCTCGTACTTGCACGTTCCTGGCCATGCAAAACCACCCTCAGGAGAAGGAGGTCCACCATGCAATTGTTATTGTTTCAGAAGGCTTGTCAGAACAGGCCAGGGCCACAGAGGAGGCGAAGGGAGCTCAGGAGGAGAGTGACACAGAGGTTGAACTGCTAAACGATCAGCTTTCACATCCAGCCTGAGGACGTCTCAGACATTTTCATGAAAGAAAATGGAAAAGGGCTCTGAAAAGAAGCTCATACTGATCTTATGGATCATTGATCAAGGACAGCACTGTTGTTGATATTTTTATGCATTTTTTCCTCCTACTGGAATGTAGCTCTCTTTGTTTGCCTGTTTTTTTAATTTATTTTATGTTCTGATAGGAGCGCCACTGTTTTTGTGAATTTTTCCCCTCCCTCCGGGAACAGGACCAGGAACAAGCTGTTTGTGTCTCATCTTCCACTTCTCCAGGTTTTGTGGTATGTCATTTTCCACGCGAGAGCCCCATTTTGCTTCAGATGTGAACTTTGACTGTTTAAAACATAGCACTGAAACACCTCCAGAGACTGTGAAAAAGAAAATAGATGTGGAATTTCCCTTTATTCCTGACCCTATTGACATTACAACAGAACAATATTATCACCTCTGGATGTATGTTTGTGTGGGAGTCATAGACATGATTGCCTGCGGTTTGTCCCCAACATTATTCCCACCTGCGATGTGGAGGTGGAGATGGTGACTTGAGGACAGGACATCTAAATAGAGTCACAGTCTTTAAAAAACTGTTATTTAACCATGAAGACAAAGTGACAGGTGGTAAAAAAAAAAAAAAAAAAAAAAAATATTTTCTGATAAATTGCTCAGTTGAGGTCAGCAGATGAAATAACATTTACTGCAGTCTTAAAGGGGCTTCTTATTTGTGAGCAGTAAGAAATTTTGTTTTTGGAAGAGAGAAATGCATGAAATGTTTTTTTTTTCCCAGACACAACAGTCCAAAACCAGCACTGACTGGTCATGCAGCATAATGTTTAGTGAGTTCTGTTGCTGGTACTACATGTAGGAGTTGCACAAGGATGTCTTTGGAATATGTATGAACTGAGAAAGAAAAAGAAGTTAAATTATCTTTTTAAAAACCAAAATTCAGTGTTCTCTGGAATCTGTTGATATGTAGGCCTTTTGCTGCTGTATATTTCAGGTAAGAGAAATAATTATACACAACACTGTTTTTGCAGGAAAGTTCTAATGGTTCTTTCATAAATCCAGTTAATGATTCCTGACACATTTAACTGCCCACTCTCCCAAAAAAGACAACAAAATGAAAGTTAACAACAATATTTATTCTGGCACTTTGTTCTTCTAGTAAACAGGTGATATTTCAAAAATGTGTTCTTTTTGAGACTCACGGTATCTAAGACCTTGTTTTTGTTTGTCCTTTTCAAAACAAAGTAAACAGAGTAACACTTATACACACCAAAGCATAAAAACGTTATAGCCACTCATAGACGAAGCAAATTGCATTATGTTGTAAAAGTAGTGCATTTAAGTGTGCGGGGTATATCGGACGGTATGTTAACGGTTGGTCCTTGTAGCTGATGTGCTGGATGCATGAGAAACGGACAGGTGTAAAGACCAGAGTGACTTTGAGAAACCCCAAATTGTTGTGACCAGATGACCAGCTTTGACATGGAGAGGCTTGTGAGGTGCTCCCAGTCAGCAATGGTGAGTACCTGCCAATAATGGTCTGTGGAGGGACACCCACAAACTGGTCACAGTGTGCTAAACCTCAAGGATCATCGTTACAAGGTAACAGAGGCAATCCTGCTCTGAACTGACAGAAAGGCTTCTGTGTGAAAGAAAATTTTAATGAGAGTTTCCTGGTTATATTGGCCATAATGTTTTGGCTCATCGATATATGTGTGGTGTGTGTGTGTGTGTATACAGTGTAGAACCTATTTTCTTTTCTTTTCTTCATAGAATTGATTATATTGAAAGTCAGCTAATAGATCAGAGATCTTTTATATCAGATCATCTCACCAGCTATTGTCTTTTTAAATACATATACGTAACTGATAAAGCTAACTACCATCTCTTACAGCATATGTGTCAAACTCAAGCCCCGCGGGCCACAACCGGCCCTGCGTACAATTATATCTGGCCCGCGAGATCATTTTATATATCTTTTTTTAATGGCACGGCAATATAAACCGCCGATAACACGCAAACTACACATCCCATAATGCAACGCAACAGCTGCCTTACCGAACGATAGGCTACCTGAGATCATTCCCGCGTCAATTATGTCAGATCAATCAAGGGTCTGTTGATGTATACAACCTTAATTTCAAGTCAAAACTAGCCCCCAACAACGGCCAAGAGAAAAGTTGATTCTGGAAAAAAGAGCCTTTTTTGTTTTGATTCGTTATTATTTTAACTTTTACTCAAAAACACAATTTTTATTTATATTTATATATTTTTTTGCAGCATGTTCATATTTTGAATTTGTATAATTTTTACAGGAGATATTTTTATGGAGAGCAAAATATTTTAAGTTATTTTAAGTTTATTTATTTTGAAATAATGTTGTATCCTGTCTGTTTCAATTAATATTTATGTTCAAAAACGATTAGTTTCCATCTGTTCAGTAAATGTTTATCCTGTTCAGCCCGCAACCTAAAGTGTGCTTTGAGTTTTGGCACCCTGTGCAAATGAGTTGACACCAATGTCTTACAGTGCATATTTTGAGTTGTCATGCAACCCTTTATTAGGCACGATAAGGTTAAACAGAAATGCAAGGACTGTAGGAAACCCACAAATGCTGGTAACCATTTACTGAGAAAAAACACGTACTCATCTGTAATAAAAACATTAGTCTGAAACTCCTAGTTTCCCTGAAAGGCATGAAATCAAACCACTACAGACCTGTCGCCTTGACTTCCCACCTGATGAAGACCATGGAGAGGCTCATCCTCAGCCACCTTCGCTCTGTGGTGAGCACAGCAATTGACCCGTTGCAGTTTGCCTACAGGCCAAACATCG
>JABJVR010019930.1:0-39572 GCA_025773905.1 Chitala chitala
TCTGGGATGGGCTCCAGGCTTCCCCGCGACCCTCACCAGGAATAAGCGGTTAAGATGATGGATGGATGGATGGATGTTCTCAGAGGTCCAGGGTCAGAATGCATGATGGTTCTAGAAAGCAGAAAGTTGTGATGACTTGCTTGGCTTTTTCTTCACAAAATATGACTTTACAGCTAACTTTAAGCTTTGTGAGGTAACCAGAGCATTAGAAAAGTAGATGCTTACACAAAATTTCAGAACACTAAATAGTCTGTGTCGTGTTTAATGTTTAGCATGCTGCTGTGCTTTTTTAAACTCTGCCCTGTAAACTAATGACGTTAAAACATGTTAGCAGTAATTTTTTAAAGTGAGAGAAAGAGCGTTAGTGAGATTTGTGAGTAATTACCGAGAGAATTGAGCATTTCATCTATTGAACTGCCATTTGAACAGTTATGGATGCTAGGATTTATTATAAGTTTTTGCTGTTGCTTATAGGGTTTCTTTGATATTGCCGTGGACAACTTGTATGCTGAGCCTGCGGTTCTGCAATGGATCAAAGAGAACATTCCAGAGTGGAAGAACTGCATAATCGTGTCACCAGATGCAGGAGGTGCAAAGAGGTGTGTCTGACCATCCAGAAGCCAGGGGAATGTTAGGCTAATGTGTTAATGACCTACAGCTGTTCTGACGTTCCCAACTTTGAAGCTCCTGGTAACGTAAAGTCGTGTGACTGGGTTTCAGAATCTTCAGACCTGGGTTTGATGTCCACACATCGATACAGATTACTGTCCTAAAGCTTCCTGGTACATGTTTAACCCAACTGTCTGAGATAAGCTGTTAAAAACTGCACTCTTTAGAAATATTAGTGCTTAAATTGCTATGCAAACTACTGAGTAGGCAGCATTTTTTACCCGTGTGTCTCAAAGTCAATCCAGATAAAGAGGAAGCCGTGTAAATGGCCTCTTGCACTAACATACGGTACCAGTTGACAACTTCACTGCACTTGCCAGAGCCAGTGAGCATTTTCATTACGTGTTTACAAAAACTTCACACACATTATTAAATAAATGTTTGATTACTTGAAATGGTCTCCTCTTAATAACAGCTTTACAGTCCAGGAATTCCAGAGGTTTATTTGACTTGGCTTTCTGACTGAAATGTCATTACTTTGGGTGACCATTTCCAAGATAAAAAATAATAATAATAATATGATTGTTTTGGATTTCCAGCAGAATTGGTTTTCTGATCACTTTGAGCAGACTGGCCTGATTCTGTGTTGTGTGGTGGTTCCTTTATCGTGTTTTTCCTGTGGCTTCCTTCAGAACTCACATTGGCATGTTAGGAATTGCTTGGGAGAGAAAACAAGGCACCCTACCATGTCAGACATGTGGGCCTCCACGACACTGTGAATCTAAACCCATGTTTGACCTTTCTTTTTAAGTTTCAGCCATGTGTGGCATGTTTTCCCTTACAACAGACATCGTCTTGTTTACTCACTTTTATTCGCTGTAAAATCATATAGCCGGCCTGAAGTGTTTCCACTTTCAATAAGAACAGGACTCAGACTAGTTATGGCAGGTGGTGTTTTGGTTGGTGGTTCTGTTAGGTAAACATGCTGGCACTGTTGTGATTACCAAGATTATGCTACAATATGAATTTGTCTGCGCACGCACACACACATATAAGGTTTTAAAATGGTGCCTTCACAAGTTTGTGTGTGTATTGTCTTAGAACGTTTTTGACTGTCTTCATATCTGTGTTATTATATAAAATAAACATTTGAGGCAAAATAATCTTCCCATTTCAAAGCGGTTTATTTTTGGAAGATATTACACATTACAGATTGACAGCAGCAGTAAAACCACCTCGTTTTAGCTGCGATTTGAACGTGGTGCTTGTGTGAGGGTGACGTCACGATTCTGGACAAATTGCTCGTTATTTATTTGATACAAAAACGCTTTTCTTGCCGATGGCGTTGCTTAACGCTCAGCCTGTGTCGCCACGCTTTGGTGCAGAGTTACGTCAATCGCTGACCGCCTGAACGTGGAGTTTGCTTTGATCCACAAGGAGAGGAAGAAGGCCAACGAGGTGGACCGCATGGTTCTGGTCGGGGACGTGAAGGACCGCGTAGCGATTCTTGTTGACGATATGGCCGACACCTGCGGTACCATCTGCTTTGCTGCAGACAAGTGAGTGTGGGTACTCGAACGGGCATTTACAGAGCTTATAAAGGACTTACGGGTTAGGTTCCCCAAAAAGAACTTTACCCATTACAGGGCTGCCATTTCCAAGCAGTTACTGGTGTGTATTGTTAAAAGAAAGCTGTATCACAACCACAACAGCATGAAAAGTTATCATAAAGTGTAAACAAAGGAGATTGGGGAGGTTTACAAACATCTGTACAGAGCATTAGACATCACAAGGCTTGCCTAAAAACATTTAGCATTGATCTTGGTGCATTGTGTTTTCCTCTGTCCAGGCTGATCTCAGCTGGTGCCATCAAGGTCTACGCCATTCTGACCCACGGTATCTTCTCCGGCCCCGCCATCTCCCGGATCAACAGCGCCCCCTTTGAGGCTGTGGTGGTGACTAACACCATCCCCCAGGAGGAGAAGATGAAGCAATGCCCAAAAATCCAGGTAGGCCTTATGAACTGTCAGGACTGCTTTGTACCAAGTCTTACTTCAGCAAAGGAAGATGAAAATCACATTAGTTGTCCTATTATTTGCACAGCCTGGGTGTATTTTTATTATTTTAAAAAATTAATTTTGTCATAGCTAGCTATGTGTGTCACTGCCAATGTCCATGTGTGCTAAAGTTAAATTCATATTTTGCCTTCAGGTCATCGACATTTCTATGATCCTGGCTGAAGCCATCAGAAGAACGCACAATGGAGAGTCTGTGTCCTACCTCTTTAGCCACGTTCCTTTGTGAAGGAGGGACGGTGGACGCTTGTGTCTCTCAGAACGTGGGCTCCTCACAGCCTGTACTACACTTCCTGTAAGGTGGTGCATGCCTACTAGGCGTAAAGACTGACTTGACTGTTCATGTTTCACGTCAAGGGCCACGGTTTTTAATTTTACTTGTATGCAAAGCCAGTTTCCCGTAACGGTTAGCAGTTTTTTAGATCTGACAGTTGTCAATGAATGTAATAAGTCTTATTTTGCATTCACTTGTCTGATAGTTTCCTCCCAGTGAGACATTCCAACAGATGTGTAACTATGTTTTCCTAAGGCTGAGAAACCTTCAAGAGAAACATCCAAGAGCTAATCAAATATCATCTTAAACATCTTTTGTAATTCTCAAATTATGTTTTTGCAGTTGTTTAAGGAACTTAGTCTGGATTTTCATAAGGAGAAATCTGCATTTCCACAAACAACAACATCCAGCTTCTTTTCATAAACTTCTGTACTGCTTTTATGAAACAAGCATATGAAAAGATAAAAGATATTTAAAAATTAATGCACCAATTTTTTTTTCTATGTCCTTTAAACCATCTTCTACTTTTCTGTGAATTAGACCCAGGTCTTACTTTTTGTGTGTGTGTGTGTGTGTGTGTGTGTACACCCAGCAGAATTTGTCTCCCATTCAGGTGAACATTATGCACTTATGCTGTTGCCCTCCATAGAGAAGAAAGTGTTGACAAGACTTTCATTACTATGAAAGTGTTTTTTTGAAAAAGACATAAAACTGAAATGTGAGTTGTGTGTTCAGGATATGGCAGTGCATTCCTTTTATGTTGCCTACATTGTCTGGAGAATCAGGAAGGTAACACTTGCAACTCCTATCATCAGTACGGTAATTTATTTCTGTTAATCTTGCTATTCAAGAATCATTTGATGAGATGCTCAGTTCATATACAGCATGGATGATATATTTAAATAAGGACTTTCTGTTCAGCTTCCTCATGTCATTAAAGAAACATCAGAACATCTTTATGTTAAGTAGTTCAGTGAACTCAGATGAATAACCTGTAGGTACAACATTCTATTCACAGGCCATTGAACTGGTAGTGTTTTAGTATGTCAATACTCAAGTCCTGTCTTTTTCCTTGTTTTCAAGTTGGACAATGATTAGATATACTTTGAACGAACCCCACATGTCCACCCATGAGTAATTAATTTTTTTTGCATTTGGTTTTTGAAGTGGAAGCTTCACAACCTGATTTAAATGTTAATCGCACTGCTTGATGGCAACAAGGTCTTGCATACCATTATTGTCAATATTGTACAATAACACAGTTTTGTTTTGAAAACAAATCTTCATATAGGGAAAATATTTCACTTAAATCCTAATAGATTAAACTTTAAAGACAGCATAACATTGTTTGTGTTTTCAAAACTACCATGACCTTCATCGTGGTGATAACATAGTCCAAAATATTTTGAGGGGAAGGAAACAAAGCAAAGTAATTTTTACTCAGAAAATTTTGAGTTGAATGAACAGTCAAAATTAAAGATGAATTAAGCCTTTTTTCTTTGCTATGTGTAGTTATTTCACCCGTCCCTCGTTAAGAAAATCTATTATCCTCATGTTTTCACCACCTTGGTGTACATCTGCTTTTTAAGTTGTACCAGACATTTAAAAATGAAGGATTTCCAGGCCGTTCTTAGATTTTACTGTACTGGCGGCAGTCGAGATTTTGTCTTCTGATTGGGGTGTGTTAGCCTTGTGATGCCTCTGATTGGGGTGTGTTAGCCTTGTGATGCCTCAGCTACTGGAGTGCTCTGTGACAGAGCAAATAAGACAAAGGACTGATGTACGTCGGACATAGAAAAATGTGTAGGTGATGGCAAAGCGTTTTGATTTCAGGACACTTTATTTTCCTGTGCTGCTGCCACTCTTCCAGCCCCTTTAGTTTTTTTTTTCATTACAGAAATGATCATTTCTTAAAATCAACAGACAGCATCTGCAATGCTTTTATTAAACGTGCTACTAGGTACCTTTTTCATTCAGACATGATTTTAACCCAGGGAGAAGGACGACTCCCAGAGACCCGCTCAGTCTTTGTGCTGATGAAGGCTGTATGCTAGTGTGATTTTCACATTGACATGTGGTTCCTTCATGTCTTGTGCAGTCTGTACTGGGCTATGGTTCTGGAGTAACCCCAAAACCTGTCCAATGAACTATGGGTCTGTCAGTGCCTCAGAAATACCATCAGGACAGACAACCAGTCCATGGGAAGTAAACTACTCCAGATACTTTACTGGGAGTTAGGTTTCATCAACCCTTTCACTCTGTATGCCAATGTAGTCATTTATAAATAAAACTACTTTCAATATAAATTATTTTGCCATAAAGACAACTGTGAAGTCCATTATAAAGTAGATGGCATATTTCTTGCCTTAATGTGGATACAACAGGATGTTTACACATGCTATTTCTTGACTGTCAATCAAAAACATTATAATGCTAAAATCTGAGCAAATACTGAGCATTTACAAAGCTGTAGAGCAGCAATATGATTTTTTTTTTTCTTCAAAGTATCCTATGTCCCAATTGGCTAATCCGCGGTGCTGTTACCATAGCAATCCTGTCCCTTCCAGGCTGAGGAAGCAAAGCTTCCCTTTGCTACAGTCTTCAGAAGAAACATCTTAAACTCGACTCATTAGGCACAACGACATGTCTTCTGTCCTCCACATGTGCACAGTTCAAGCTAAGCGTTTAATTCAGTTGCATTACTGCAAATATCTTGTCATAATACGAATTGTAAGTCTAAATCTAAATTAATGACACGCAGGTGCAAAGAGATAAAAAGTAGGTCAGTGTTACGACCACAGAACAGAAGGAGACTAAGGAAATGAAACAGAAGGGTATTTATTAAAACACGGGAACACGCGCAATCAGAAGTACAAAAGCAATACAAGCGATAAGCACACTGCAATCTAAAATTCAAGGAAATCTGCAGTAATCCAAATACCAAGAAAACTGTAAACGAGCAACAGACCATAAAATAGTGAAAATTCAAGAGCAGAGCAAAGCAGCATAGAAGCACACCTGGCAGCACACCTTCTAAAAATCTAAATGTAAAAATCTGAATACCAAAACAAGATACTGGTGCTGAAAACGGTTTGAGAAGAAGACGTGTGATTTGCCTGCACCAGACACCATCCCCATGGCTGTATATGTAGCTATAAAAACTGCTTTATTAGTAACATGGCCTTCCTTTTTTCAACAAGTGGTTTCGTTATCATGTTTTTAGGTTTGTGTCCAGATTCATCATATATTCCAGGATGATAAGAATTCCCGTTTAGTTTTTCTGTTTTACAGTCCCATTTTCAAAAAATATAGCAAATTAAAATAAAAAAAAAACTTAAATCATATTGAAAATTTTAAATCTCGGCGTTTTGTTAACATAAAATACAAAAACAAATTGTCATAAAAAGGAAAACGAATCTTTACAAAGTACTGTATACTTCAGGACGCTTGGTGTCAGCATGTCAGCGCTGTTAGATTTTTGTCCACTAGGTGTCAGTAAATCGTTAATTAAGAATAATAGCCATGGTTTAGCAGAAAAGGCTGTACACGTAATGTATGTACGTCTATATACAGTGCCATAACGCGGACGCGCAAAGGTACAGCTGTAGCTCTCCATGTTTAATCATATGTTTTCCAGAAATTTTATACGTTTGAAATTTGTTTTCATTCCACAGACTCGGACAGAGCCCACACTACTCTATATGGGTTTGTAAAGGCAACATTTAAATATTTACATTGCATACAATACAGAACATAATCATTAATAAGCAAACCATCACTTTAGGACAATAAACTGGTCGTTTCCAGTCCCTCTTCATCTCATACTCTCACCATTTTATTTTAAATGCTAAAATTTGATATTAAAATGTGTACTAAAGTGGAAAATCACATATTAGATGCTTCATGCAACATCTTGTACACTTCCTTTATCTTCACTTTCTTTTCACTCATATCTCATTTTTTAGGTTGCTTTATGGCACTTTCACTTTTTTATATAATTTAAGTTAATGTACTTTTACATAGATGTGCTTTTAATAGCTTTGTCAGTATTCAACGACATGAAGGCCTCCATCTCCTACTACTCTTTCTGTGGCCTACAAAATACTGCTCTGTTATCAGTTTTTACTATTACTATTTACCATGATAATCAGTGTTGCTAATATTGTTGTAGCAACCCGGTTTCACTGAATGTCACCCACAAAGAACTCAAGGGACAAGTTCAGTCTTACAGTTATCAAAGACAGTCTGTATATAATCAAGAAGATCACTGGTCTCCATGTCCCTTGTATAGGAACCGAGTAGGAAGAACAGGGTGGATTCGCTCTGCTACTTCCTAATGTCAGCCTTGTCATTACATTGAGATAAAAGATGTCTGTTCAGATGTCTCAAGTGGTGACTGTGCACAATCTAGGCCAGCTACAACACTGTTGCCAAAAACAGTCCAACATCACGAGGTCATGCTTTTTACTAACAGGAAAAGAATTTCATAGTCATTAACCGCATGCTTTTGAAAAGCGAGTTATGTTTCCTTTAGCGATGTAGTCTGCATCAGATTTGCACTAACTTTACACTGTCTATAAGGGCTTCTACTTACACAACAGCCGTCTTAACTATTCTCTATGATTACGACACAGAATATTACAAATTTTCTAACTGCTTTTAGCTCGTTTATTTTAACATGTAACACTACAGTCTGGTGTATTGTAAATTTGCATTACTTAAAAAATACCACAAATCGCCACCTGATGTCGTCTTTAACGCCTTCATTAAACAATCTTAAAGGAAATCATTATAAACAAACAAAATAGATAGATAAATTTTTTGAAGCCACATTAAATGAAGTTACTGTAAACTTCATTATAAATATAAAGAAAATCATTTTGTGCAGTGCATTTCAAGAGCATGAACGTGTGACGTCACTTTTCTCATTTGCATATTTCATACTATATTCCCTTAGCTTGAGCAATTTCTTTTCAGTCCGCAGCTGCAAGACGCTTGAGAAGTACTAGGCACGAGAAGTCTGGTGAGTTGCATAAGATTTCAATCACATATTTAAATATTGCTATATACCACATTATTAAATACCCGGCGTTACATATTCTGCGTTTAATAACATGTTCAAAATAATTTTAATATAAAACGCAATATATGCGATTGTTATGCGTGCATTTCCTCAAAGGCGAGGCATTCTATTGTAACAAAAGTGGTATGTGCAAGTAAATGTAGAAGTGGCTGTGATTATACAGATAGATAAGAAAGTAAAACGAAATTACGGCGGTAAATAAAACCAGAGATTGTTTCTTTCGTAGACAATATGGTGTACAATAGAATTCCCGTTAGAAACCTGCTGTCTGCTGGGACGATTGCAAGCAGGGCGGTGGTTCCTTGCTCTGCAGTCTGGGCTTTTTGTGAAAAGAAAACCCTTGGACCTACGAATGATTTTCCAACCCATCCTCACTCATGCTTCTAAATAACGGTTTCGTTGTATCGTATCAAGTCCGATTTTTCTGTAAATTGTGATTTTTGGAGCTAGGTTTGGAAAGCATGCATTTGCCTTTTATGTTTTTTGTCGCGGGTTTTCGCACTCTCAGCGTGTGAACTTGAATTGTTATGCAAATTAACTCCTTTTTTTTAAACCTTATAAATAATCTCAGGGCGCGGTTTCATTCTTTTGTTCCTCGTCGTTTCTGGATGCCTTAAAGATTGTTGTTGGAGATCACTGTCTGTTTTATGTAGAAGGCAGCGTTGCAGATTTTGACGCAGCCACAAATTTCGACGATTAACAGACTTGCTTGATCGAAACATTTGTCATTCTTTTAAATATTTGATTAGATACCCTGCAAATATGTCTGACAAACCAAACCTGGAGGAGGTCACCCAGTTTGACAAGACTAAGCTGAAAAAGACTGAGACTCAAGAGAAAAACCCGCTGCCCTCACAAGAGAGTAAGATTATGTAATAGATCATGTGTTTTTCAATTATGGAGGTTTTATCATTTTATATGCAACAACATAACATTTGTAAAGAGTTAAAATGCGCAAATTTCGCACGGCAGGGTAAATATACCGTGTTGTAATTAAAGTATCGTTTTATATGACAATTGGAATGCATTGTGAAATAAGACTTTCCTCTCTTCTTTTCAGCCATTGAACAGGAGAAGAAAGCCGTGTCATCGTGAAGATTTATTCTTCACCATGCACTCTACATTCCTCGAGCATTGCCTTTTTTCACTTATTTTAGCTGTATAACTTTGTAAAAAATCAGTTTACCCCATTTTTACAGCAACGATGAAAGAAAACTACTGATTATAGCAGTCCGTGCCGAGGCAAGACCACCCATCCTAACAGCTTGGTTCCTTTCTGTTCATATTTGGTTCTGTATTGGGTGCGCGCTCCGCGCACCTCGCGGGGCCGGGGGAGGGAAGAGCCAGGGCGTGTCCGATGCCTCGGGGGACCCACGCTTTCTAAATCCCAAGCATGTGGGGCTTTTGGCAAACTCAAAAAAAAAATGCTTTCACCTCGACTTTCCAATCGAATTTCATTTTTTTTAAATCATTGTTTGAATTCTCGGAAGTTACGACGTTTTATTTTGATGCGAAAAATAAAATTTTAACGGGCATGTGTGGTTCTGTCAGTGGATTTTCTTCACGTTTTCCACCCAAGATATAAGCAGAATGGAAAGGATCCGTTCCGACATGCGTCCGCTTGCTCGGACTGGCCAACGATTTCATCCGCTTAAAACGTATATGCTCCCGTGTTAACTGTTTTATTTGGATTTTTTTGTTTTCTATTATTGTGGATCGATCTTGTCTGATTGGATTTGTGTCAGTGTGACGAGAACGTACTAGAAAGTTAACCAACAAGTCTTTTGAATTTATCTGAAATAGTACAGTGCATTATCGTTTTTTGGAGTTTATTGTAAGATTCAGCAGTTGTTATTCTGGCACTCACTATCAAGAAATAATGGAAACCAAAAATGTTTTAATAAAAAAACGTGGTTATTTGCACCAGTACTGTATAATCTTTTTGCTTTTTTTCTTTACTCGGTTGAAACACGTTCTTACTTTGTCAAAACATAAATAATATGCATCACAAATTATGTATTTTTTGCTACATTTACCATACTAAAATAAATACAATTGATCATTGTATCCCAATAGTAATCTTTTTCATTACAATGACCAGTATTCTTTAATGCAAAATTAAGTACCTTCATGATTCTTATAAGACTTAAAGTGTAACATATTTTTAAAAGGCAGATACTAGGCTTTTAATTGTTTATGTAAATCAAGCACATACATTTAAAGAAACATTTCATAAAAACATTTCTCCAGAACCTAAAAGTGTAGAACTAAATTGTGTTTATAAAATATACAGTATGTATATAAAGTTCCTATCCAGGGATGTAGGTCCCTGCAATCTGTGTCACGTGTGATGGTCCTTGTCTTGGCCCGCTTCATGGGTTCCTGTCCTCTGCTAAGTGGATGAAAGGTGCTCAGTTTTGTCTCCTGCTCCCACACTGTCTGCTGACACAGTAAAAGTAAGAATATGACATGCTCTTTCTGATATTATTAGCTATTAGCAAGCCAAAGGCTGCAAACGTGTGGCTGTGTCTGTCACAGTAGTACTTGCTGCAGGTATTTTATAAGATGCCCGACACAAATGCAAAACATCTACAGAAACATTCATGGGTAATTTTTTGTGATCTGTGCTCCAGGCACTGTAGAAATGAGGAAAAACTTATTCTTGTGAAAACTACCATGCCTTCAGTTTTTGACATTGAACACCATTTTAAAAGCAGCAAAGCTAAAGGAAGTGATGTTAATGGGAGAAGTGGAGTTAATGAGGTAATAAACCGAGTCTTTGTGCAAGGTAATACCAGACAGCTATCAGGTCTATAATCCTGCTAGTGTCATGAAGTAGGTGTCACAAAAAATCAGTAATTGAAAGATTATTCAAATGGCACTGAATAGTAGTACAGCAGGAAATGGATTAGGCCTGCATAACTTTATTAATTAACTCCATACCTGTTTGCAGAACATGTATGATTATATTTTATTTGCTTTGTCATTAACTTTAATGATACGGGGTTTGAGCTTGTAAAGGTCTTATGGACATCTTTAGGTGTCAAGGCATATCGCCAAGAAACAGATTACACCAAACTACATACCCAATGGCTAAGGATTACTTTCCAGAAACATGGGTCTTTTTACATAGAGACTCTGATATTTTGCTTTCTCAGTTATTTATGTGTGTAAACATGAGATAGTGTGTGTCTGTGTGTGTGAGCGTGGTGTGGTACACAAATTCTATCAGGTAATTTCCACATCCGCATAACAAGCGTTGTTGGCCTACCTATGGTCTCCACTTGTGGCCAATACAGGAAATCAATTTATATTTGCATCAGGTCAGAAAAACGCCTATTACAGCATGGCCTGAGCAATTTGTAGCATGGAAAATGTTTTATTCTGCAGTTATTGGAATGTCCAATTACGATTTTACTGTGGCCCTAATGCACAGCTAACAGCACATGTCAGGATAAGTGGATTGCTTTTAAGCTGGTTATGCTCAATAACGCGCTAAGCCTTTCACAAACTGTCGAGATTTCCGGCTATATATAACGAGACCAACGAACATTGCCATCCACAAGCTACCTTTCATGTTGCTGTGCGTGAATTTATTGTACATCAGATCTCTAACACGGTGCAAATCTTTCTCTTTACAGTCTACTGACACCATTCATGTGCTTAATAAAACCTTTTAAACCAGCCCACATAACCAGTCTCAGAAAATTAAGTAATCACAGTCATATTTCTTAGCCTCTAAAGCCAAAACAGTCTATTTGTTTAGTCAGTGTAGACATTCAAGAAAGTTTGCTGGACTCTTAAATATAATGTGTTCTACAGCAAGCCATTAGCAGCTCCACACTTATTGTACAAGTCAGGGCACTCAGAGTGCACCAAGACCCAGAACTCCCCCTAACAAGGCTTTGTTCTCCATGATTATAGCATTGCCCACACATCTAGAGCCTCAGAATATTTCAGAGGTTCAGCCAGGCCCATCGTAATCCACCGTCTGCATCCCTGATCTCCTGCATGCAGCTGGAGCTCTCACAGTTTGTGTCAGCCATCTTGTGTGTGTGTGTGTGTGTGTGTGTGTGTGTTAGTGTGCCTATCTGATATCTGCTCTTCCGTGTAACTTTTGAGTGGAATTCCCTACACTTTTTTGTCAAGAGTAAACAAACTGACAGATCCTTTGAATGAACGTTGCTTCTGAATTTAGAATTTAGAGATGGTAATCATAAGTGCAGTCATCCCCAGGTGAATACACGGGCTGTATCTTTAAAATTAGTTACTGTTCTGTTTATGAAATAACAATAGACGTGCAAAACACCCACCTCAGGGGTCCTGTACTGTAGTTGCACAGTAGTACGTAGACCAACAGAATACAGACAAAGTACTGAGCTTAAAGCATCGTTTCAGGGATCACGTAGGTTTGATCAGCCACTGTTCAACTGTAACTAGAAATCTAGTTCTTGCAGAAGATAAAAATAGAGTAGAAGCAGACTGAGATATTTGTGTAAGGCTTTACCTGTGTTATTACCATGATATGGCTTGCATTGGGAACATAGACCTAGAAAAACATGTAGCGTATTACACAGATGATTATGAAAGCCCATAATAGGAATTGCCCCATCATTAATTCGGTTTCCATATAGTATTTTACAAAGGCATTGATAATATAATTAGGTAATGGATATGGTAATTCCATCGTTCAATACATTTTCTATCTTTTTACAAAATGTACCTTGAAAGATGGGCATGTACGTTAAGAGTACAGTGTAATAACTCCAATTTACTTGGTGCCACATTGGTATCAGTTTTTGAAACCATGAGAATGTTTTTCACTATTTCAAATTAAATAGGAACAAACAGATTATATCACATGCTAATTATTTGTTATCATCTTAGCAAAAGCTATATTTTACTGATTGAGCTGTCATGTTTGCTTACCATTTTTCGCAGCTTTTTGAGAATCACACGTACTTTTGCACTGCATAACCAATGGGAACTTTTTTTCTGTTGTGCATGTATTAGTAACTTTAAATCATAACAGCGTAATTCAGCTTCCACGTTCTACATTAATAGGCTACACAAGCAGTACTAGAACTCTTGAGGAATCGTTAGTCCTACGTGTAGATCGGGCATTCCTCCTATGAAAGATAATAATCAAAATTACAAATGAAGCGACTACACTTTCTTGCATTTTTTTTTACATGATATACGCATTGCAACACAAATGCCATGCTGAGCTGTTGTCTAATCAGCTTCCCTCTTTGTGTGTCCGAGAAACCATCTGCTAAGGTGCATTCACCTGCGCATCGCTATTTACAAGGAAATAAATGGCGAGGACGCTTTTTTGTTCCTGCTTTTTTGTTCCTGAAGGACGTGCTGAGACCTCAGGTCATTAGACACAGTCAAACATGGACTGAGCTGTATTGTACTTTTCTTGCATTGATGGTATGACTTGAATATGATGCGATTCCTGTTTCCTTCAACTGAACCTCACAAGGAACTGATTCCCTTAGCCCTGGGTGTGCAGCAAACATCATTAAGCGTGTATGTAATGTGCATCTTGTGTGTACGTAGAAACAAGCTGGCGCGGTAATTGTAACAATGGCCTTCTGCCAGCCTGTGCACAGAAATGCAGAATCGCACCACGAGATCTGCACTTGACGAACGTGATTGGAGCCAGATGGGCTGGGGTAGTATTTTTCTGTCTGATCAGAGCTGAGAAATCATCCAGTGCTGCTACTCTTTAAGGCTCTGGGTCGCCATGACACCACAGTGCCGGCATCATTACCCAACATGCAATAAAATATATAAGAAAAATGCATAACGTTACCAGTCCTAAGATTCATATTCTGATTTTAACCTTAGCATGACAAAAACAGGAAAAATTTCAATATTTATTGTAGATGAAAACTAACGTGCATATAATTCATGACCAGCTCTATTAGAAATCAATAACGGTTGGTATAGTTCTACTTTTGTCATTCCTAATAAATCAAAATCTTTAAATCAAAGGTATATTTTTCTTTTGTCTTCTGGTGTGCATTAAACACCACTATTTACTCTTCTCTGTTTGGGTCATTGTTCAAGTTTTTTTTTTTTACGCAGTTCTATTGTTGCTTTTATTCTTTTTGGAAATGAGCAGACACACACACAAACAAACACACAATTACAGATTCTGCTCATTGTGTGTGCATTTTATGTACTCTCTGTGCTTGTGAGAGACAGGACTCAAGTTGACAGGTCTAAGTTATACTGTGGTATATGTGTGTGTATGTTTGTGTATGTGTGTGTACTGTCCTGGGCTGACTTCCTTTCCAGGGTGTAGTCTGGCTTTGGCTTCTGCTAGATGAGTTAGGTCCTAATTCCCCTTGTGACCTTGAATTGTGGCTAACAGGGAGGAGGGGTGGTGGAAGTAAAAATCTTCCTTTTAGCCTCACAGGAGGGGTCCAAAGGTGTGAGAAACATGACAGATGGCCACGGAGCTGCCAGAAAGGTGTTGAATTGAAAAGTGGACCACCACAGGCGCGCCATTCCTAGTTTGTGTAGGCGCGCCATTCCCAGTTTGTATAGGCTGCCCCCCCAGGCTACACCAACTCTCCACACTGCACTTGGGGTGTTCACCCAGAGCAGGGGAACAAGTGGCACTGGCCCGAAATTACATCCAGGCCTGTTGTGTGACAGGTGAGAATTTAAACTACCTATGCACATGTCAGTATATGCACACAGGCACAAGGCATAGATACTTGTACACACACACACACACACACACACACACACACACACACACACACCACCTGCAAACATCTAGAAGCGACACAGGAGTGTACTACTGAACATCATTCTTTGTCCTGGGCTGTTTTCATTGGCTGAGGGTGTGCTTTCCTGCCTTGTGGCTTTGCTCACTCTGCCCCCTCCTACACTGTGCCCTCCCCCTTTGCAGATGTCGTATCTCTCCTTTCTGTTTGCTCTCTTGGTGTCAGCTACACTCAGACTGTGAAAGGAGAAATATGTGAATCTGCCTCTAAACTTAACAGTAACAGGGGCTGTTCAGGCAGCCACAAAGCCTCATTTTTGTGTGCATTTAGAATTCCAGAAAAACTGTAAAATCCTGCAAAAATAATCAACAGGAGCAGATATTTGTCAGTCAGCTTGTTAGCAGGTTTTTTTCCTTTTTTTTGCATGACATGGGAATACTCTGTTCACACGAGTCAGTTTGTGTGATTTGATTACAGGACACAATGACTAGCATCTTCAGAATCCCTGGTGTCTTTTGTGGGTGAAGTGTCGCTCGTTTGGGGTGAAGTGTTAATTATCACAGTATATTTAGCTTTTAAAAGCAGCCAATGTGTATTGCAACACCAGTGTGCACATTCTCAACTCGTGTAACGTTTACTTTCATACGTTACGGGTGACAAATGTTAGGCCCTACACTGTCCCTGTTAATGACCGCAGATTTGCTAAAAGTTTTTAAAACGCCATCAGCAGGATCACTGATTGCCAGTCAAAAGAACAGACATGTTGAGGGCTGGTAGCCGCGGGTTCTGTGGTGGTTTGAAGGTTTTCACAATGTGACTGAACAGAGGACATGTACAAACAGCAACAAGCTTTTTCATCTTAGGAGACTATGCATGGGGAAAACACCTAAAAATGAAGATCTCAGTAACCACTAGTTAGCTGTCAAAACCCAAAGTCTGGTGCACTAAAAACAGACCTGACCTAGACCATAGGTTAACATGGTAAGACCTGCCTGATTACAGGCTTTCTGAACCTGTAACAGCATAATGATCCGCCATTTCTGCATTTCACAGCACAGTATCACTTGTATGTAGGCAATGTCTGGTTATAAATATCACGAAAGCAAAAAATAACTCGTGTTTTCCTGTGAGTCAGTATGTACAAGCCAGGGTGATGTTTTAGAAAAATATATCAAATAATGCATGTGTGTATTAAAGGTTTATACCTTTGACAGATTGAGAGCAGGATCTGGAACATAGGACACAAAAATATACAGACAGAATACAAATCCTCTCAAACAATCCTCTACAGAAAATCATTTTAATCTATTACATAATGCAGATTTTTACCTGACAAATGCGGCATGTCAGAACTGCTATTTGTATTCTTATCCACGTACTTAGACTGTATTTAATTTCAATAGAAGGTGCATTGAACATAATCCCCTACTGGTCACGGGCCAGATACCCTAGAAATACACAAACCAAACGTTCCCACTCTTTTCTGCTCCACCCAAGGCTTCACCTATGTAAGGTAATTTACTCGGAGCTCTGGCAGAAGTAATCGATACTTTTTACTGCCCCCCTGCCTAAACATAATCTTCAACATGCCATTAGTCATGTTCACACAGTCTAGGTAGGATTTAATCACAGCCAAGAGTTAAGCGGCTATGAGTCAGACTGCCTTCCCTGACACAAAAACATTGCCATTTATCAGGTGCTGTCATTATGTGCTGGCAGAGCTAAGGGGACATGAAGTCATAAGATTGGCATCAGATTGGCATCAGATTGCCAAAAGATTGCCAAAATCCACCTTGTTTTACACATATCACATGCTTTAATATATCTGATTCTTCTATAGCGCCTGCTTTACAATTGGAAGAATGGTTGCTAGGTTACTAATTAATTAAAAACAGTGTGATTGCTGCACAACTGAAATGCGTTTGTATTATAACTTTTACATAAATACGATTCGGTTTGGGCAATCTCTCTATCTTCAATAATGTTGCCCAGTCCTTGATTTGTCCATGAGCACTGTCCAAAGTCCAACAGATGGTTTTTCTGTTATCCGCTCATTTGGCCTTGTGTTTTGTCTCTATCTAAATTGTTTAAGGAAAAGGGGTCCACCTGACTCAACATGAGATCAAGCCCGTTAGACTGAAGTTCCCTTCACCTTTTGACATGCACAGTTCTTCCCTTTTGTGCTTTCCTTCCCTTTGCTCTGCTGTTGTTACTGGAATAGGCAGTGGGCGGGGCCAGTTTCACTGCATGCTTCTACCTTATTGGCTTCCTGCTTTGTCACCAGCCAACCCCGTGACACTATGCAGCTCTGTGTCCTGCGTCTATTAAGCACAAAGATACTAACTGTGCATCGATTTAAGTTTGTTAGAAATAAGAGATCACAGCACCTATAACATGTTCTAAATTGAAATTTGTTAAAATTTTGAAACATTCATAGTTATTTCTTAATATCTCTTAATTTTTATAAATGTTTTTTTAACAGTTGCTCATCTTTCAAATAACCAGGTTCACTGCAGAACTTTATAAGCAGTCTGGGTGTCTGTACATCTGCGTTGTTCTTTTGGTAATGTCTCACGTAATGCTATTTTTTATTTTTTTTTAGCTTCACGGTCATTTGAAGCAGGCAACATTACATCTCACGCTAATGAATGTCAGCTTTCACACTTTGTGAAAATCCTGTCTTTTTTGACATTAACTTTTTCTTTCCATTCACAATCCGTAGCCCCCCCCCCCCACAAACAAAACATATAAAAGCAGGGTCTTCTGTAGAATCCCGGTTTTTACTGATGTGACACTGAGTGTAACGCTTGGTGTTGTGCCCTAGGTAAGAGCACCATTCCATTGCGGCGGTCGGCCGAAAAAGCGCCGCTCAGCAAAAGAGACGTTAATGAAGGCTGCACTGAGAGCCGATTGTAATGTAATTTGGCCAACAACGGCAAACCAGCCATCTGCCAGTGTTTTGACGGACGTTCATTGAGCTTGCTTTGGTTAGCTACACAATGATGTCTTTGAGTCAAGGATGCAAGCAGGGAAAAAAATGTAAGTTGGCCATTTCAGACTGGTTAGATTTTAAACAGCACTGTTAGATAAACTTCATATTAAGCCCTGCTCTTCTAATGGAAATTTAAGACCATAATAATCACTAAGTAGCCGAAAGTTTGTGTATGAGCATTAACTATCTCAGCCCCGGTAACTAAACTGAAAGTAAGTCTGGATATACCCTTCAGTATTTCACCTGAAACTTTTATAAAAATCACCAAGTGCAGTGCTATGCTATTCAAAGGGCACATCTTTCCAGTGAAATTCACTGCAGATACAAAGCCTTGTTGCCACCCTAAAACATTCCTGAAGAATGTGCACTTCTTTACTGTCCAAAACATTATCAATGCCTTTACTCAGCCAGTGTGGGTCTGACATGCGTTATCCTTCAGGCTAAAGGGTAAAAGTCACACTGTCCATCCTCCTTAAGTATCTCAGTAGGGACTTATTTTGTACGTTTCACAGTTTACTGACGGCAATTAAACTAGTTTTAGTTTTAGGCCAGCATGATTGTTTTACACATTATATTTTGGAAATGCTAGAAAGTCTGTTGGATCATGTGGTTTTACTTCAAATTGCTTATGGTCACGTTTAAAGATTGTTGGCAGGCAGACAAAGTGGACCGGTTACTGATATTCATGACCAGCATGTTTGTAAGATGACTGGTCTTAAACATGTTGTGCCATTCTTGGCTCAATCTTCAGGCATCTAGAAAGTGCAAGAGAAAAACAGGCCAGCAACAACATTAATAAAACTGCATACCTGCTACCACATGTCAACATGAATCCCTCCACACTTTGTTCTCACATGTGTGGAGTTAATCAAAGAAATTCTGTTTGCCACCATTAGCACCGCGTTGGAAGGCTCCACAGATCCTGTAAAAACACGTTTCCCTAGCACAGATGTGGCACACGCACGTCTTTAGAAGGCTAGGTTGGTGCTAACTGGTAATGAATAAATTTGAGCGATTGTAGTTCTGCTTTGCTGCTGGGAATTTTTTCCTATTTAATGATCACACTCATACACCCAGTACAGTTGCCCAGTGACATTTTGGTGTTATTGTTTTTATCCTCAGATTTCTTTGTCTAAAAACAATTAACTGGCTTGGTTTGTGGTTTGACACAAAAATGTCAAACACAAAGTATATCTACATACAATGTAGGTAACAAATGCATAAATCATGCGATAATTTAAATAACACAAATCTCATTTTTGTAACTGAAATGTGTTTCAAAACCTATAAATACCGCATTCAGTTTTTTACTAAGACTTCAGGAAGATCATTTCTCAGTAAAGAGTCCTCCGGAGAAAGTATGGGTAACTATATGAACTTCTCACAAAAAGGTGCACCGTGTGTTGTCATGGAAACCTTCTGGGATGACCTTACATGCGAGGAACTTGACCAAAACAGCAGCATCTCTATGAGATATAAAGCAAACATTTTAATGCTAATTTTGCTTCCTCCTTTTACAAACTGACTCTTGTGACTCCAGTTTAGTTTATTCCTTGATACTGCACCAAAATATTCAGGTTATTGTGCATTTTTAGTTATTTTCTTAATAAAATACGTTATGCTACGTGTTAGTAAGAGAAGTAAATGCCAGCATGGAGAATAACAGGACTTTGTTTTAGCAGTATGACCTTGTGCATGTACTGTAAAGAGGTAGTGAAAATCTGAGCTTCTGCATTACTGAAGACGACACGCTTGGTGCTCATGATTCGGTTGGGTTTAAGAGGGAAGCTGCGGTTCATTATCTGTGCTTCTAACACTAAAAACTGAACATGGCCTGCCTAATTTAATCGCCGTGTCTAAAAGTCTGCTCGTTACTCGGACATGTGTCACTGAACCGGTTGTGATGCGAGAACATTTTTCAATGTTTTTGTCAGGCATAACGGCATGAATGAAGATCTAAGAGCTGGAATGCGCAACACTTTTGTGTTTTGTACAAAAAAAAACATCATAATGAAGTGTCCTACTAATTATTCTTTGCGTTCTAGATGTAGTATGACTCTGCAGTGAATAAGGCAGCAGTCTGCAGCTGTGTACAAACGAGCTGGCTAACTGTCACAGTGCAGGCCTGCTGTCCTTGCAAAGCGCATGATTAAGTGTTCAGTTATTATCAGGAAGTGGGCTATGTTGAGCCGACTGTGCTTCCTGTTTGCTTGATAGCACCAGTAGTCCGTCGTCAAACAAACAGAATCGAGCCTTTACTCGCTTCGAAACAATCGCCGTCTTATTGATGTTAAAAATGGCATGCAGTAACTGGGAGATGGGGAAGGTGAAAGGTCATTGATGGGCATCGCTCTTGTGACGGTTACCTGTCAGTGAAGATTTTCATGTGTGCGTTGAGTTGGTGGTCATCATCGAGCTTGCTGTGTTCATCCATAGGGCTGCACAGCACGAGAGCTAACAATCAGTGCATTAACGCAGGCCTGGTGAAAAGGAACATTGATCTAGCGCATTTGTGACTGTTGCCGTGGGCAACACTCTTGTGTTTTCCTTGCTGTTATTGTTTTATATTTAATGTATTGTCACCAAAGCCCTGGTGCAGCTGGACATTTCGCAAGAAAAGGGAGATGTCTATATGATTTACTAGTACATGGCTTTACTGAAAACCGGGAAAGCAGCCTGTTAAGAATTTGATACAGTTCATTCTCTGGAAATCAATGGACAAAAAAGATTAAGTGGTAGCTGGTCCTGCAGTAAATTCACTTTTGATGTTCATTACACCTTGTCTTTTGGCACACGGAGTTCCATTGTAGTTTAGTGCAACACATGGTTCACTGAGCCATTCACTATGTGAACCGTCGTGCAAAACGACCTCCGGAGTATTTACCTGTCCGCACAGATATGACTGTCTGCTGCTCATTGATGTTTCTCAGATTCCATTGAGAAGAATCTGTCTGTTCAGTCAAGACCTTATTGATATTTAGCTTGCAAATCAGTTCATTAAAAAAAGTTCCAGTTCTTTAAGTTGTATTAAAATACCTCTTGTGTTGTTTGAAGTTTAGACAATTAGCCATCTGTGCTAAGTAGCAAAAATCAATAGACAAATCACAAGCAGTCCTGTTGACTACTCTTCCCTTTGTTGCATTTAGTCTTCAGAGGTCACAGGAATATTACAGACGCCGAGCTGTGCTTAAAGTCGTGTTGATGTTAGTTTCTGATTCTGAACCAAAGCGGGAGAGGAAATTCCAGTCTGTTAAGCTGAGTAGGGTGCAACTCTCCCTCAGGGACTGCCTTCCTTTAGAGCAGAGACTTAGACACACACACGGAGCAATTTATCTCTTGCATGTGTCACATCTTTCAGAAGACACCTATTCAGTAGCATTGGCCCTCAGAATATGCCACAAATTGTTCCTCATTTAAGATAACTGCCATTCACTTCACTTGCATCCATCATCAGCTAAATATATCCAAAAAAGCAAACAGAATGCCAGACTCTTTGGTATTGCTGTACTGATGTGATTTGCTCACTTAACTAGTGGATAAGAAAGCATAAATGTTTGCTGGCTACTGATTGGTTGATAAGATCTTAAAGGACATGATTGTTTATGTATATCTGTACACTGTTATAAATGGAATGTTTTTAATCCCAAAAATTTCCCTCTGGTTAGCGTTGAAGTCAGCACCTGCAAAGTGTTTGCCACTGTCTGCCTTCACAACTTTTTTGTGCGAAACACAAACATGTTGAGCATTGCAGCTCTTAGACTTTCATTTATAGCCTAATGGGCCTGTTAGAATAGAAGTGACAAACTCACATTAATCCAGCCTTCAAGCCTTTAACGTTTCCAGAATCGGTCAATTGAGCAAATACAACCCTCAGTCACCATAGATCCACATATATTATTCCATCTATTAAATAGCATGTTGAAAATAATATTTCCTCCTTTATGCAGAGAAAAACCAGCTACTTACTGCAATGTAACACAATTAAAAGTTTGTCTCTGTAAACATTTACTTCAATTTACCAGGCTGTAATCAGCATCAAGAACCTCTTTAGGTTTAATTAAATTAGTCCAGCTCTCTTTCTGCAAACATTGAAAATCCCACATTTTTTATAAATTGTGAGGAGCTAATCTAGTTCCTGACATCCACTTAGTCCTGTTAAATATTGCCCTACAAGGAACAATGACCTAAAAATAACCATTCACAGACATAACTTGCATTCCGAACTTCTACAGATACATCCAGCAGGACTGTGTGGGTTGGACAAGCCCCTCTGATTACAATTTGAGCAACTGGCAGGGAGGCGAGAGGAGCCTTTCAAAATGTTGGCCCTCAGTGTCACATTCTGGGCGGTACTGGGAGAAGAAGAGTGAGTCCCAGTCCAGCCAGCGATGTTGGTCCACCATGTCACACCTGTTTCAGAAGTAATTAAGGCTAATGAAAGCAGAACCAGTATGCTTATTGTCCATTGGTCCACAGTGACATCAGCTCTGAAGTGCAGAGTGAGGTAACTGTACAGACTCCAGCTCTGAATTGCCTGAGCTACACAGGTCATGACATGATAATGAATGCGGTGCAAGTCTGTGGCACACCTTTCTCTTATCTTACCTGCCTTACCTTATCCTTTGATGCTGATTTCATGCCTGAACTGCCTGTAGACCATTGATACAGATCTGCTCACACAAATCATCTTTAGTGAATTAGTACTCAACCGCAATGTCTCTGAACCAATCCAGTGTATAAAAACATCTATTCACAGCTAGGAATATCAGTGATTTCTTCTGAGACCTTGCTGCCTTTTCATTCTTGTTTCTTGCTTTATTAAATGTGATTTTTCTGTATTAAGGCCAAGACAGTGCTGCAATCTATGTAAGGAAAGCTGTTTCCATCAAGACTAATATCAAGGTGTCTATAAATAGTTGTGAGACTGGTGAAACAGTCTGGATGTGTGGGAGACAGCAAGGAGAGGTGTTGTTTTAGGGAGGGGGTGGTGGGCACACCAAGAATGTGGGAGGGGAAGCCTTTCATTAACTCAGTGCACTGGTGGCTGAGCACTGACCTTGCAGTAAGAAGGAGCAGAAGTAATATTCTAAGCAATATCCCACACATGTGTGATTTACCCATCAGAAGGTCGGTGAAACCTGCAGGACCAAAAAGCCTTCTGATTTGTGTTTCTGCTTTGTCATTTGATGAATAAACACTGGCTATTATGCATCCTGGGCTGCTTCTGTGTCTGTATTTTGGATGACCATCTGTATGTAGACCATCTGCTAAGTCCTAGTCATTTCCAGTCTTTGTCTTTTCCAGCTTCTTGAACCCAACAGTGCAAAAATGATGGTTGATGTTTGCTAAGAGAGGAAGTGTCAGAAAAAATGTTTTGGGTTTAATTTTTTTTTTACAGTTTACATTTAGCCATTAGTATTTTGATTTGCATGCAACTCCAAGGAAATATCTGACTATTGCACATTGTGTTTTTCTGTTTTAGTAGACTGCTCTGACTTTTGTAGTTTTGGCAGTTCAGAAGACCCATAAGAGCTCTAAAGATCTCTGGAATATTCCACTGTGAAAAAACTAGGAGCACTTTTGGCTGCACAAAAGACAAAGCTCATTTCCTTTCTTACAAAGTGCGCTAACAGGCTAACAATGCTGGCAGTGTACAAGCTACTAATGACTTCACAGAGGCATTTAGATGATAATTTACCATCAGTCCAGGAAATCTGATCAAGGTCAGAAAATTTACCCAGTTATATTTAGCAACATCTGTACAGGCCTTGTAATGTTTCTGTATTAAGAACTTAATAATCACACAGCGATATTGAATGCCTCTGTGAGTTTTTACAGTGCAGATTTTAAACATCCAGGCTCACTCTGGAAAACCAGCAGAGATCTTGAGTAACACTCCTGGAACGAATGTCTGTTACAGTACTGCGCACATCACAATTACAACTGCTAAGTACAAATGACAGCTTCTTGGTTGACAACAATGGCAGTTTACAATAGCAGGTGATGATCTAGTTTCTTGGCAAGATGCTGAGCAAGATGGTTAGACAAGAAGGCCTGGCTCAACAGATCAGAGAGTCATCGCTCCCTATTACTGGACTTCAAGCTTCTTAAATGAGCTGACGTGCATTTGTGAGGACACACACACACACACACACACACACACACACACACACACACACACACACACACACAAGGACACACACACAGGCCACAGACAAGCTCTGTGACACATTACACAGGACAAATTTTCACACGTGATAAGCATGCTAACAGAGAAACACAACAGATGCTAACAGAGAATCTCAATGGCTGACAAAGGCTCTTAGCCCCCGTCGTCTGCTCTTTTCTCCCCGACGCTGGCAGGGAGAGGGGCATTCTTCTCCTCTCTCATTAGCATGCCATGGTGGGAAAACTGCGCCAGCTATTGTTTGATTGGAAGGCACAAAGGCAGAGGGTGACAGTCGGCCAATGGAGGGACACACCGAGGCAGCTGCAGCGCATGACAAATGAATGCCAGGTATTCTTGCTCACTTCAGCTCTTTGTATAGGTGCAGATAGAAGCTGAAGCGAAAACACTAAAGACTTTTTTTTTCTCTTTAGCAATATAGGTCAAGAGGAGAGGGCTTTTTGTTTTGTCTGCTGTGTACTTCACAGTTAATGCATATATCTTGTTTAAAGTGTTGTCATTAGTGTGAAGTACCGTAAGTTTTATTTTGTCATACTTGGGCAGTGTTTGGGGAAAAAAAGAAGATTAAATTTTACACCTTGAAGAAATAATAAATAATTGTAACAAAATTAGAAGTGCATCTAGTTTTTATACATTACAAGTGTGGCTCTCCACTCTGCACTCTGTATTTTGAAGACCTCTGTCCACATTCCAGAAAGCCACTCAAGGTGGGCCATTCATCTTCCCATCAGACAGACCATGAGTGGATCTATCAAAGAAGGAAATGCGTAAATGGTGCCGCTACATTGGAAGGGGAAGGTCTGTCTGGATCACTTGTGGTCATGTGACCAAATAGCAGCCTCACTTTGGAGTGAGAGCATGCCCATATTAGGGTGTAAAAAAAAAACATGCCCTTTCTGCTGTGGAATGTGCCTTTTTTCTGGATAACTGCTACACAGAGTGACATAATTCACTTCTGGGGTGACTAAAAGGGCCATCCCTGACGTATTTCGACCAGAGGCTGGAGCCGAGGCGAGCAGGCCTCCAGGATTTGTGATGTAAACCAAATAATGCTGTACCAGAATGTGCTTCATCTTAGTGCAAACATTCTTAAGTGTTCTGCATAGTGATGTAATCAAATTCTTTCCTTTCTTGCCATGAGGTCTGTTTTGAGTTCTTGCCTTATCTTAAGATCTCACAGGCGGAGGACATATTTCAGGTTCAGCATAAAACTTGAATACCTGAAGGCAAAATTTTTCTTCTAAATTTTTCTGCTAAATCAGCCACATAGGTTACAACATTCACTGAACACATATGGAAAAATGTGCTTTCACCAGACCCTGTAGGGCTTTTTACTCTGTAGACAAATTCCTCATTAAATTACTGATGTAACATATTTCAAATACATGACTGAGAAAAGAATTGTGTTAAAAATTTGAACTAAAAATCATATGCCACCTGTAATTTGGCAGATTGATTAAAATGTAAATCTTCAGTTACACTACTGAAAGGAGTCAGTAAGTCCAGGGTCATTGAAAGATAAGGTGGGTATTTGAATATTGTCACCAAAGTGTACAGCCCAGAGAAGGATGGGAAAGCTAAGCACTACTTCTACAGACATCATGCCACAGAAGTCAGGTCTCCTAGAGAAGAACCCCGCTAAGCAGCCCACGACTACCTGGAGCACATTGTGGCTCACCGGACATCTGTAAGCGCATCGCGGTACTACGGATGAGAGTGTGATTAAAGCCTTCACCCTGAAGGTGAAGCTCTCCAGGGACCACCAAATATCTTGTCTTCATGTCCTGGCCTTTTAGAGGATGGAGAACGAAGAGACGACATTTGTAGAGGGTGAGCAGCCCCGGAGTGCAGCGTAAGTGGATTAGGCAGGCAGAGATGGCGTGAGAGCAAATGTGATGTGACACTTGCATGCCACCTTTCTTAAGGATGACAATCCGCTGGCCGGGAAGGGATGCATGCCCGCTGTGAGGCTGGCGCTGTCCAGTACATGCTCAGACTCTCTGTCTCTCGCTCAGTCTCACACACACACACTCTTTTTCTCCCTCCCTTAGACACACATATACACACACAGACACACACGTGCACAAGCACTCTGTCTCACACACACATACACACACAATCTCTCCCTCCCTCACTCATCCACACACACTCATGCTCTTTTTCTCCCTCCCTTAGACACACACATACACACACACATGCACTCACATACACACACACATACACACACACACACACACACACACAGAGTGTATGCACTCTGATACTATCCATTCAATTTATCAAATTTTTTCATAAGCTAATGAGCCTATAAATACTCTATTATTTATATTATTTTAATATTGTTGAGCATGCAGTATTTCAGGATAAGAGGTCTGAAACACTATGATGTGAAAGTCCTCCCTGACTGTGTGCACAGCAGATCCACGAAGTCCCATAGAGACTGACATTTACTGTCTATGTACTGCATGATGCCATACACAGACAAAGCTCACAGGAGAGCACTTTGCCAAAATGTCCACCCCTAACACAATGCAACCACACAGTCACGAGTGAAATGTCGATTTATAAAGGGACTCGTGTTCCCTGTCTTAGTGATACAGACAGAGCAAGGTCAAACAGTGGCCTGAAGGCTCAATGGGTAGAGCTTCAGGCTGGGATGTAGACATCTCCCAGTTAAAATCACAGCCCAACTGCCAATTGTGTCCTAGCACAAGACGCTCAAATGCTAGCTCCATGGCCACTGTGTATGGCTGCCACTGCTCCCAAGGGGATGGATTAACCTAAAACCAATATTGCTGTAACATGTATGAAACATTCATGTGATTGTTTGTTGCTTTGGGTAAAAGTGTCTGCTAAATAAATATAAACATGCCAAGCTTTCAGCAGTGGTGACTCATCTTGGGGTGTAAGACACTTAAATTATCCCTTAGCAGAGGCCCCCCTTTTGATTCACCAAAGGGGAGAACCTGCAGGCATCCTGGAGGTGGAGAGCCATCCTCCACACCCTGCTGCACACATCACATACCTGGGTAGTGGCCATGCCTCAGCAGTCCATACCAGCCGCAGCACCGTCATTGGCATGAAGGATCTTCCTGCTGCAATTCCAAAAAACAAGCTCATAATCGAAGTTATGATTCATGGGGAATAAAAACTGAGAGTGGGCCAATTCTCATTACCTGTCTCAAGTGAAAGGCGAAATTCACATCAATATTTATGCTTTTTGTCTCCTTATTTCCCAGATAGTTTCCAGATGAATATGAGAAAACTACAATACAATGTCCTGCTTTGCCTACAAACAAAAAATTTTCATTTTTTTTTTTCTTTAAGAAGTCTCGTTTGACTTTCACTTTCTCAGAACACTGTGCGAGGAGGTCATTTTCATTTATGACCTTAATTCCATGACAGCTTCAAAAACAAAAACCTTGGCCCCCAAAATGGTTTTAAACAGACACAGGGTCCTCATTCAAACGGTTAGCCCAAACTGGCGTTTAGTGTAACTTTTTCAAACTAACTTGTTATATCTACAAAGGTTCCGAGGAACACCCATCCCACCACCCTGAGGTGTCTGTCACAGCATTGTGGTCCGTGACATGTTTGTGAAGACGTGTGAGGCTTATTGTAGAGAAGCCTGCTGATGGATGGACAGGCCTACTTGCGGCCTGCACCTGATCTGAGCATTGCCTGAGGTTGAGGCCCTGTATGAACTGGTGTTCTGCCACTAGCACTGAGTCAAAAACATGCCTGTGGAATGCAAGCAGACTCCATAACACAAGGTGTGAAGCTGTATGGGGAAATCCTCCAATCCAGTCCACCTTTACTACCACGCCCCTCCCCCCCAGGCATTCATGCTGAGGCAGGACATTCTGTGTTCCATGTACTGCCACTGCAAGACTGAACCCAAAACCTGTAGTAACTTTTTTTAAAATTTCACCATTAGCAGACCAGCAGCAGCCAAACTGATCTGGTGCTGTAGAATTAATGTGAAAATATAACGGCTCTTCCAAATACTTTCTTTTGTCATTATTTTGCTGAGACCATTTCAGTAGTGCCTGGTGGCTCAGTGGGTAGGGCTGGGATGTGGAAGCCTCTTGGTTCAAATCCCAGCCATGTCACCAGGTGTGGCCCTGAGCAGCATGCCTTGTGCTAGCTCCCTGGGCACTGCACTGGGCTGCCTACTGCCCCCCCCCCCCAAGGGGATAGGTTAAATACCATTTTTGTTGTGACATGTACGCAATACAAATAAAAGCTACAGCTGCTTATGTTTCCTGACGTATCTGCCATGAAAGACAAGAGGTAGTTTTTTGTGTTAACAAATAACTGAATTGTTTTCTTTCCTTCTGTTCTGTAATGTGTGTATTAGAACTGCATCTTACTGTAAAATAACATTGGACAAACAATTCAATGCTTGTAGCACTGTGCAACAGACATAATACCAGAAAAATAATATCCAAGACAGATTGGCATGGCTAAATGTATCAGTTTGCGTTTCATATGTAAACCGTGCAAACATACAGGGTGGTTTCCTGTCTTTTCCTCTCCACAAACGTGCTGCTCTGACCAATGAGCTCCTGTCAACTTCACTTTCAATGTTACGCAGCAGCGTTTTTGTTTTGTACTTTTCAAATTTATTTTAGCTAAACTAAAACTTAAAAGCAACTAGGTGTTGCATGCCTCTGCACATCTGGACCACTTTATTTAGCGTAACAGTATTTGGTCATATGCAGTTTTGGGTAATCTTTTATGTTACATTTTATTAATAGTTAATTCAGCTCATTGGCAAGCATCTGTCTTCAGTGGGTGAAGCTAAATTGTCACTAAATTTGATCAGCCAATGCTCTCTCTATTGTTGCAGATATAGTACTCTTGTTATAGCTCTGCAATGCAGCCTGTAGAACATCTCGGAACAGCACTGTTTGTACAGAGAGCATGTGTGTAATCTACCAGGCCTGTAACTGCAAAACTACCAAATTACTGCAAAGTAAACAAACTGTCTTAAACCTTTGTTATTCAAAAGTAACTGTCTCTTTTATGTAAATGGGATTTTGCACATCCCAGTATAATCAGGTTCACAGTCCACACAAACAGAGCCTCAATCATAGGCTACATGTTCTGCTTCTCCAAACCAGTCGTTACAGGCACTGGAAGGCTTGGTGACAAACACACTCCAGCTGCCGAAAACCGCACAGCAAAGAATTACAAGCTATTCACAAACATGCAGCTCAGAAGGTATTCATATCATTTGTATGTAGCGCCTTTCGCAATGTCATTGTGTAAGAGCTGGAACGTTGTATTTCTGTCGACGACGTATTTCACTACTTCCTGTGTCTGTGCATATCTTTGTGTTGAGAGAACTTACTGCGAAGGTCTCGGGGGAGAATACTTTCGCTATCGCTAGTCATTCAAAGGTAGCAGTCAGAAGATCTCGTCGTGTCACTAAAGATTGCAGGCTGTACAGTAACTTCCCCTGAGCTGAATGTCTGCTGTGGTTTCTGCATCTGATGTGTCCTAGGTAGCGTGTAGAGGAACTGACAAAAAAAGGAAGAACAAGCCGTGGGTCGTAAGATACAGTAGTATGCCTGGATCTGAGAGCAGCTGGCCCGCACACAAAGGTGTAACAGTGTCAGCTGCGTGGCAGCCGAATCCACGCACATCAGCGCTACTTCGTTACCCAGTAAAAAAAAAGTGCGACGCACAGCTTGACCACATGCAATCGATTAAATGTGCATTAACTTAATACACATTCACAATGTTTGCCTGAGCTCAGTGACATTTGTCTGAACATTAACCACATAAGAAGCGCTATTATAAGCATGAAAGGAATATTAAGAATGACAACAGCAGCTCAAAGGCTGCCGTCTGCATCGCCTCTCCTCTGTTGCTGATGGCACTGAAGTGCTACGCCTGACGCCTTCACATTCCTTAGTCCACATCCTAGGCAGAACAGGGATTACGTAGCATCTTGTAATTTAATGCTCATAAAATGATAATCCTGGTCAGACCATGGTGGTCCTCTGTTTCCTTGCATGAGCTTGCCTACTTAAATTAGATCTTTAGCAACTGACTCCAGAAGGTGCATTTCATCTGCTGAAAACCTATGAGGTGTGCATCACTGACATCCCCATTAGAATAATAAAGGCCAAGGTCTGGACTGGAGGACTCCACTGACTTTTACTTCACACGTGCTGTAGAACATCCTATCAGGCTTAGGTAATAGGACACGCAAATCAAACTTTGTCTAGTGAACCATGATCTTTGTTTTCCATTCTTAAAATACCTTGTATTAAAACTATATATTTGGAGAGCTAGATACAGAACTGTTGTCATGTAGTTGGTTGGTTTTTTTTATACATCAGATGTAGGCTTGTCTTTGAGGCATCGCATCGAAACGTGTGTGGAACCACAGCTATGGAATTCTGCTGTCGTTGGTGAAAAACACAAATGAGTTTTAGGGAATGTATAGCAGAACAGTATTTTTTATTACTCAGCATGTTATCATAACTACACATTTTAAGATATGTGATTTTATATAATGCATGTGCTGGTTTAGCAGCAGTTTCGTCCTCAGTACACTGTGAAGGTTGTTGACACTTTGAGATGTTCCATGCAGGAATGTCTATCTTCTTCCTTCTTGGAGCTCCTCCTGTCTCTACATGACCCAGCTTTCTCTGCCCGTAGATAAGTGACAAATGGATCGCACAGTATTATAACTTCAGGTGGACAGGCTGTTCACAATTCTCCTTCCCCAACAGTTAAAGGATGATGTGTTGGACCCTGGGTTCCTCTTTTTTCATGGAATAAACCTCAGAAATTACCGGTTCAGCAAGATGCATGAAAAGTGAAACTTAACAGGTACATTATCTGCAGTATCAACACTGCAGTTCAACAGGAAAAATGGAAACAAACAGTGAAGCACCACACACCCAATACCATGATACATTCACCATACATTCAGACCTGGTGTCCTAAACAGTTAAAACAATCATTTTTTTAAACCACTGCAGCACAAAGTATCTAGTCAGCATAGATCTGCAATGACACTTCAATATTATCTTCAGTCAAAATATGAAAAATTTAATCTGATTTTATTGTTGTTCTACATTAAGATGGAAGATATAGATACATCTGTCCTCTGAATATACAATATATAAAATATATGGTACAGAAATGATGCAGCTTTATTATTCAAGTTATTCTGTTTGTTAGGAATGGGTTAACTCAGGGGTCTGCAACCTTCACTATCAAAAGAGGCCAAAAGAGCCATTTTTGGTCCCTCTCCCATACAGGCAGTGCTACTGCAGAGTGGTGGAAGAGCTCCATTCTGCTTCAAAGCCTCGGGATGCAGACCCCTGAGTTAACGATATCTTTTTAACTTAAGGGCTCTATTTGCAATTTCTGCAAATGAATTACACCGAATGAACACCCGTGCTAAATTAAAGTGTGAATAGACACCCAGAGCCATTGGACACTGACTGCTTGTGAGTATTTTTTGTCCGTCCCTAAACCTTAAGAGAAATGACTCCAGGAAAAAGAACGGCTCTTCAGTTCCCAAACAACGCTACGTGGAATATGTGGCATTTTTGAGTAATTACCTGCAGGAAGCCACTGGGGAAAATCAGAGCAACAAACACTCCAAGAATGTGGCTGCATTCTCTTTTAAACGACAGCAGTGGGACATGGTTTTAGTTTTATAAAAAGAAACAGCATTTTTGTGCACTGATATTTATATCAGCAATGTGTTCATTCAACTGTTATTAGCTCACTCCTTTCTGATTTGTATTTGTTTTGTTTATGATTGATAATTAATGCTTATCATCCATTTTTATTGGTAGCTAATCTGTACAGTCGAAACATTCATCAGACAAATGTGAGGAAACCTAATGCTTAGCACTTATGACACTTCTACCATTATTTTAAATGTGGGACAAACTATCAATGATATAAACTCAGATTATTGCTTACTGATTATTTATTCTGTTTTGTTCTGTTTTTGTTTCATCTAGGCCTACACCCATTTCATGATTTCCAGGAAGAACCATTAACTGAAGAACTATGCCACCACAACACAAATAGAAAGACCTGTTTACATCCCGTGTGATTTCTGCTCAACTGTTTTGAAAAAATGTGCAAAGAGACGTGCCTCGTACAGTAAGTGATACCCATAACCAAACGCAAAACACTGCTGTGAAATATCAAAGCTACTATAAACATAACATAAATATGACAGAGGCCTGATTCATGACATTAAAGCATAAAATGAGTAGTATAATTATGTCCATTTTCCACCACATGTCACCTGGATCCCAAGAGAAAGTACAACATGTTCTACCATATTTAGATACAGACTGTCATCTTGTCATAGAGCCGAGCCATGCTAGAGAAAAGCAGAGTTTTTGCCCCAGAAGTGTCATGGCGTCACCAACGGCCTGGAGAGGCTCACAGACACAAATCTGTACTGCCTGGACACAGACAATGACCATCACAATATCTCTTTTCCTTCTTTTGGAAGAAAACGTACCCTGTGGAATGTAAGAAAGGTCAAAGTCCCTTAAATCCCTGGATCGTGTTACGTTTGATGAAATTACATTCTTTTCTTACCATTACTAAGTATTAGAGGGGTGGGAAGGAGAGATATACAATAACTACTGTAATTACATGGACAGTGCCTTTGCAATGCTTTCTGTCTGTGTTCGTACGTGAATACACTGCAGGAAATATTAAACATGCTAGCTATACATACTCAGTTTTACATCCCAGCATGATATAACACAAATTCCCAATGACTAAAAAGAATACATAGCTGTGAAAGGAATATGTTACTGATGTGCAACTTTAAATAATGCTAATTCTGTAATAAAATCTGTTCCCAGCCAAACAGTGTTTGCTTTTTTCCCAGTCTACATGTGCCAGCGTTTTTGTGCCGTTCTGCTCTTCAGGGGCGACACCTTGCATTGCAGACAGAATTGCCTCGCAGTCACATCCAGATCCTGTGTGCCCGATGGCAAAGGCTGCATGAATCCACGCCTCTCCCAGTCTGTAGGACTGATGCGCGACGCAAGGCGTGTTTTGTCAATCAGCCCCGAATTAGTAACCACCGAAGCCTCTTATTGGCAGCTCTATTCTCCATGTTATCACGTTATCACGCATTGTCATGGTGACTAAGACATTTTTTTTTTTAATCAGGAGTTTTTCCTTAAGACTCCTGGGCATGGTTTTCAACAAGGCCAATTTTAGCCTGGAGCTGTGCAGGTCCAGAGCAAAGCCACCAGTCAAGATCCAGATTCCGTAGGTATAATTTATACAAAATGTCAGAGCTCCACCCATAAGGTAAAGGCATTCCATTAAAGCCTTTAGATGTTTAAATGCACCCCCAGGGTTAGATGTCTCTTCTGGTAAAACTGCTCATCATTCAGCCTCAGATATGCTTCCTCAAAGAACATTAAACAAAACACATTTTGCTGTTATATTTGCACTGACCTTCTTTTTTTAGTGCCTCTGCATTAGTGTCACAGACAGGCAATGAATGCTGGGAAACACAAGTTCCCCTGCATTCTCGTGGGTTCTCCTGTGTCCCAAATCAGGATCCGGTCTCTGGGGGGAGGTTTTTCTAAAGGCACAGCTAATGTGGGAAATGTCTGTTGTGAGCCACCGCTGAGATTAATTATAAACACGGTCCGAATCTGCGCAATGCTGCACTGGCGTGGGTGAACGTGATCGTCCCCATTGTTATGAAGCATTTGGGAGCACTGAGAAGGTAATTGGTTAAAAAGCGCTTGAAAAAACACTGCATTCAGGAGAAAAGCATCTGTTCTGTGTTTTGATTACTTCAGTTACTTAACATGGCATTTCCCCAGGTTAATATATCGTTCCCTGGAAAGCTGAAAGGACTGATATTATCAACAGTGTTTATTTTCTTGGTCCAGGTCCATGGCCATTTGCTATTAGTATCACTAAGCTCTTATTTGTTAGAGCATGCTCAGCAGTGCTGAGGTAACGTCCGGTCACATGTGCTCAGGCCTCAATGCTCTCCCCCCACCAACCCCCGCTCCTGACACCCCCTGAGCTCAAGCAGGAGACAGCAGCTGCGGCCCTGGAGGTGGAGGGCGGCAACGGGCTGGACTCAGCCACGCGGATAAATGAGCCATGCTCATCCACACCGGAAAACCCCCCACAGGGAAGAGTAGCGGCATCACCCACAAGAAAAAAAAAAAAAAAAAAAAAAGAAAGAGGGCAGGAAGGCAGATGTCCACCAGCCAGGGGGTTTCGGGATCTTAATCCACTCACATGTGTGAAGGTGAAAGTGTCCCTTTTAAATAAGGATCCCACTACAGTCAGACGTGAAGCCACAGGCACAAGCATCCGTTTACAAAACTGGGATTTTATTATGCTCTCCAGAGCAGATATCATTATTGCCCACATTTCTTTTCTAATATTAACTACAGCTGACACAATAACAAACAGCAGTAATACCCTAGAGCCAAGTGTATTGCAACATTCGTGAAATTATGAACAAATGATAAACAGAGCGCAAGGACAATGAACTCAAGACTCTGCCAGGCTGTCATTAAAGGCATTGTTTGATTCCAGAAGTCTTGAGCATCAGATTCACCTACAGCCTTATAGCTCATCCAAAAAAGCCAAATGTGAAACACGGGCCCATCATGGTTACAATCATCTCACGATCAGTGCTGCAGATGGCGTTGCAATGTAAAAAAGCTGTCTGTCATTTAGTACATCTTATACAAGTGTAGTATTTACTTATGGAAGTCCCTCTGATACACTCATGAGATGCATTTTAAAGGCCTGTCAGAAAATGCTTAGTTGGGCTACATCTTAGTTTCATGTGGAACTCTGGTGGAGCCTGGAGGCTGGTTTTCCCAAAGTCCTGCGAGGCACAAAGGGCAGTGGTATGTCAGCAGTGAGCATGACCCTGGTGCTTTCTGGGAGAGACCCAACACTACCCCTACAAAGCTGAGGCCTGGTGGACACCTCGCAGCCCGACCCTGGCGACCTGACTGCATAGTCACCATGGTGACGTGCACGTTTCTGCTCCGACTCACAGCAGGATGTGGCTGGGTGGGCGGCATTTTCAAATATAACTCCCTCGTGAGTCCTATATTTCCTTTTATAGTCAAAGACTTCACTTCCTCCCTTTGTAGGTATTAGAAATGATACCTGTACCTTCCTCTTCACCAGACATCAGCACCCTTAACAAAAGGCATGTGCAGCATGCTCTGCTAAAAACAAGCTTCATCGTGGCCAAGAATTTTAAATTTATTCCTAAGGTTACTAAATATTCATGCCTTCATTTTACAGGTGTTCGTGTGTTTCATTTTAGAGGTATGTCAGACAGCAGTCAGTGTTTTGCAGTGCATGCAGCTCTAGAGGAGCACATTGATGTCAAAAGTTCAAATGAAATGAAAGAAAATACACAACAGCATTCCAGGAAGTTGATGCAGATGTTTCCTGAAAGCAGCTGGCAACACCTCGCATCAAATCTCTCCACAAAAAGTGACCTCCGCAAACAGCAAGAGCCACGAATGTGTTTTATGATGGTTTGGTTGCCGTTCATGCACGAACACCGTTATTTAAACTCTGAAATTACATTCTTTTCGATAAAATGCGTCCGCCACCAGGATTTGCTCCTTTTGTGATGCGTCGATCTGCTGAGCGCAGGAAAGAAGCAGGATGTGAAACGGTGGGACTTCCTGTTGTCATGCTGAGCGAAAACAAACGTTAGCAGAGAGAGCCCCCTAGTGGTGCAAAAACTCAGGACAACAGCAGCTATCACGCGCCCCCCCCCGAGATTTCAATGACATTTCAATGTGTAGGCGAGACATCTAAAGAAGGCTAGACAGCCTTTAATATACTGGAACTTTAAAGCAGAAACAAAACACTTGCTTCCAAAAAAGATCATAGGTAATTTACAACCACATAAAAAAAATCCGGGTCATAATTATACTGTTCATTTAAAATAAAAATACATAGCATATATCAGGTAATTACAGATGAGTGCTGCCAGGGCAAGTTCACGACAAGCAGAGTAATTACAGCTTTATTATGTTACAGTTTAACATTTCTAGTATAACAGGAAGCACAGTCATTGTCATAAAATAATATATCTTAGTCAATGAAAATTAAAAACGTATAAACAGAGAAAGGGAGCGAAAGATAAATAACGAATATGAAAATATAGTTATTAAAGTGCAATTTGCATACATGTAAAATAAGGGTTGGAACCCTGTTCAGGGTGTCTCCAGTTCCTTTTGCCCTGTGATCTGTTGGCACCCTGTTCAGGGTGTCTCCAGTTCCTTTTGCCCTGTGATCTGTTGGCACCCTGTTCAGGGTGTCTCCTCTTCCTTGTGCAGGATGGACGGACAGCTGTACGCTCAAAACTTCCCTCTTGTGGTGGCATACAACAGTGTGTGAACAGGTCACTGGCAAAAAGTATAAATTTGTATCGAATAATAGGTTCTGCTGTTCTTGGAACATGTAATTATGGCAAAACAAATTAAACTATGCCATCTGCCACAACTGAAATTTATTGAAAAATAAATACATGAATCCTAAAAATATTTTTCTATATTTGTTACTTATTAGTAAAGTACCAAAATTAATTGCTAACAAATATTCTTACCAAAATTTTCAAATTGGTGGTATATTTAAAGTGTTCATTCTTTCTATGTCAATAATGAGAGCAATAATTATTTCTCGAGTAGTTTGAAAATAAAGCTTTTGTAACGTTCAGAGGGAACGAAGGCACGGAGACGAAGGTGGAGTCTAATGTGCGAAGGGGATTTAATACAATGAACAGGGTACTGGTACATAGATTCTAGACAACAGGTATAATAACAAGGCCAACAGCTCTACAGCAAACACAAGAGTCAAATACATCTACAACTGGCAAAGGACTAAGACAAAGACAAGGTTTAAATAAGGAACAAAGAACAAGAAACAGGTCACTACACTGATGACTAACAAGGAAAACAGAACAGGGCTAGAAGGCACTAATGAGACTAATTACCAGGGAAAGACAGAAGGAAGGGTGACATCTGGTGGACACAAGGATCATAGCAGGTAGGGCGTGACAGTTTTTATGTGGTCTGAGATTAAAAGCACTGTTGTGTATTGTATATTACATTTGTTTTCCTGAGGACACATTACATAAGAAACAAAGATCTTTTGCTTCTTGCTTATATGTTGTATAGCCCAGTGGTGCAAATATAGTGTTGTACTGTACCACAGCTAGAGCAGAAAACAACAAACACTTGAAAGTAAAAGGAAATCAAAAAGTGCATGGAGGATGTATTAGTTATCTCAGAAAATCAAAAGAATGGATGTGTGCTACATGCCAGCATGTTTGAACTTCAGTTATTTTATATGTGTGTTACAGGTGAAAGGCCTACTCCACATGGCTGCTCTGAGCATAATGGACATATTTATTCAGGACCGTTTGTGAATTAAACTCCATTTCCAGATATGTCTTTTTAAAATGGACCCATTTGCATTTTGGTAACATTTTTCTATAGAATCTTTTTAAATATTTTGGTAGAATGCATTTTGCTAACTTGTTAGACTGTTTAATTTTTATAACACAAAATTAAATAGTCTGAAAAAATCTTTATAGAGCTCTCTCTGTGTAAATATCTGATTTTTCAGCTAGGCAGCTTTTGTTGTCATTGCATACACATACAGTACATGTCACAACAAAATTTGTTCTCTGCATTTAACCCATCCCCTTGGGGTGGGGGGCAGCCACATGTGGTACCTGGGGAGCTAGCATTTGAGTGCCTTGGTCAAGGACACACCCTGGGAACTGGGCCGGGATTCAAAATGGGAGATGTTTGCATCCCAACCTGATGTTCTACCCATTGAGCTATATTCAATAGCACATACTTGTCAGTTCTGAAAGCTATTGAGGTTAATTACAGGAGACCTGTGGGAAGAGAGGAAAGAGAGCATCCCACTGGAAGTGGTTAACAGTGGCCATTAGGGAGACTATGATTGGCCCATTGTAGCAGTGCAGATTTCCCACCTTGAAGTCTCATGAGAAGGTCTCCCTTTCTAACCCCCTAAATTCCATCCCTGCAGCCCAACCCACAGACGCCAGAGTGGTGTGGTGCTTCTTGTGTCTTCTGTTTGAAAGACACCAGCCTTCCCCACTGCTGAAACCAGCCAGCCTCAGAAAATTTAAGCAGTAATGCCCCATTTCAATTATTGTTCCTATTGTCTGTTTATATATTCTGTTTATATATCTGAATATTTATGGAGGTACCATGCGAATCATAGTAACTAGGTTGATCACCATTTGTAGTAACCAGCTTGGACACCATGTCCTCATGAAGCACTAAAGTGCAACCCTCACTCCCACAACTATGACCCCATGACATCACCGGTGAGCTTCAGTACCGCACTCCCCATATAGGGGACGTGTCATTATGGCAGGAGGACAGACTGTTACTATGGCTGCAAGAACAGCAAAGGTCACTGTGAAGGTACAGCTCTGCATGACATGACCTTTTAAGTCAGTGTGTTTAATATTACAATCCAAAGACTTTGCATGGAAATTTCAGAGAGGAAATGGATGTATACTAACCTACTTGAAAAGCTATATGATAATGCCAACAGATTATCCCAATTTACCATTTGAAATTGGTGCTAGCTCAGTGTAATCATGTCTGGAACACGAAGAGTGTGTCAGGCCAAACAAATGCAAGTATCTCCAGGGATGATCTGGAAAGTTAAACCTTAGACAGCAGCTTTCCATCTGGGATTAAAATTTTCAGCCTTCAAGTAAGCACTTTGTTCCCTAAATTACTGAATTTCATTCATCTTGACAACAGGAAGCTCTCTAGGGCCTGAAATCTAAAATATTTGAGAACTGTTAGTTTGAACATTAACACACTCATTACAAAGATGTCAAATAAGAGTTTTAAAATGATCAGCTTTTTTATAGTAGTAAATTAGATGTACACTATAGCACGATGCATTATATAAGAATGGGCCAGTGAAGCAGAGGATTTTTCACAAAGAGAAGAAGAAAACTTGAGCTATGTGTTCTTACTTTATTTTCTTCTGACTCTCTTGCATAATTTTGTGGAAACAATACTATACATGAAGCAAGAATTACACTGCAACATGGTAACATCAGTGCTGTTTGTAATCACATCATATACAGTATTACATGTTAAGTGTGTGTACTGTACATTTGGTCATTGTTCTGGGTCCTGGGCAGCCCGTAGCTCTGCTCCTGCACTTTCCTATGTGGTGCTGCTTCCTTAATAAATGTTCCTAAAGCCTTCATGAGAGCACCAAATTCTGCAGTCTGGTTCTGAGCTCCCAGCCTCATGGGGGACATTCCTCTGGCTCTCTGCTTTCCTTCCTGCAGACTCCAAGACGTGCACCCTGGCCCACTTCCAGTATGGCTGAGAGGAAGTGCTTGGGGAGATTCGGCGCCTCCGTTCCTCTCCTGGGCTGCAGCTAGGCTCACACAAGAGGACCTATGTGGGTGAGGATCCTGTGACCTGAAGTTCATCCATCCATCATCTTAACCGCTTATTCCTGGTGAGGGTCGCGGGGAAACCTGGAGCCCATCCCAGAGCACATAGG
>JABJVR010019948.1:0-14955 GCA_025773905.1 Chitala chitala
GTTCATAAATTGTTAATAGTGATGTTAACGGTTAGTGATGTTAATGGTTAGTTCTTTATTAATAAAAGTGGCATAGCTTCATGGCATATATCATAAATCTTGTGTTCGGGATTTTTTTGGGTGATATATCTTTCGGTTTTGATTTCGGTCGAAAGTGTAGTTAAACTTTCGGTTTCATACGGTGGCCGTGAAATGCAAACAAATTAACAAATCAGAAAACAAATTAACAAAACCAAAAACAAAATGACAAATCCGAAAACAAAATGACAAATCCAAAAACAAATTAACAATTTGAATCCATAATAAGGACAGTACATGTTTGCACATTCATACACATGACTCTACTTCCGCAGCCTGCTATACTTTATCTTGAGTGACATATGTCTCATCCAATCAGCAGTAAGAATTCCATTCGCAAACAATACCTACCTTTTCCGGTTTGTCTGAAATGTCGTTGTGTTTTCGGTTTTGTTAATTTGTTTTCGGATTTGTTATTTTGTTTTCGGTGTTGTTGATTTCTTTTCTGATTTGTTAATTTGTTTTCTGATTTGTTAATTTGTTTTCAGATTTGTCATTTTGTTTTCTAATTTGTTAATTTGTTTTCTGATTTGTTATTTTGTTTTTGGATTTGTCATTTTGTTTTCGGTTTTGTTAATTTGTTTTCTGATTTGTTATTTTGTTTTTGGATTTGTCATTTTGTTTTCGGTTTTGTTAATTTGTTTTCTGATTTGTTATTTTGTTTTTGGATTTGTTAATTTGTTTGCACTTCACGGCCACCATAGGTTTTAGCTGAAACTGAAAAATCGATTTCGGTTGGCCTCTATTTAGCACCATCAATCAAAGACAGATAAACAATCACAGAGAGAAAAAGTAGGGGCCCATGCACTAGGTCATTCACTGGTAAGAGTCTGTCCAAGACAAAGACATGGGTTGAGGAAGACACGAGAAGCAAGGGTTAAACTTGGAATACAAAGGAACACTGCACTTTGTCAAAAGTCGTCATTTTTCATACATTTCTGATGCATTAAATACAATTTCTGATGCCTTAAATACAATTGATTTATCTATGTTTGCAATCATTATGCTGTTTTGCTCTATTTGCCTTACACTGTCCTCAAGAGTAGACTCTTCAATATCAATTCGTTAATCAGACTTCGAATAACTCTGAGCAGTGTACAGAATTTGGAAATTTCATCACTTGTTTCAGACATAGACAAACATTTTGATATGTTTTAATGCGATTAATTTGTGAGGAGTCTTTTCGGTTATCCCTGTTAAGTATAGAAGTGATTTAAAAATTCTCTTGTTAACATATAAGGCACTGAAAGGCAAGGCACCAGTATATCTGTCAGAGCTGATTAACACTTACACTCCAAATCGCTCCCTTCAATCACAGAATGCAGGCATACTTATTGTTCCACGGGTATACAAAAGTATTGGTGCTAGACCTTTTAGTCACAGGGCCCCTAGTTTATGGAATAGTCTGCTGAATCTGTCTCAGTCTTTAAATCCCAATTGAAGACCTACTTTTTTGATTCAGCCTTCCCACGACAGTCTCTGTAGCTCACGGAAATTACTGTTCTAGTGCATGCTGTACATGCCAATACACTTTGCTATGGGGCTGCTACAGTTTGTATTATTTGCTAACCCCTCACTAAACTCTCTCCTCATGTATATGGTTACCCGGTGCCTGCCTGGGCACCATCTGAGTGGGATGCCTTCGTAGAGCGGCTGACTCCTAACGTATCCCCTTGGATGAAGCTCCGCCTGAGGGACACCGAAGGCCAATGAGAGCGGCTTCAGCACCAGGAGCAAAGGAGGATTGAATTGTGTTATTTATATCATATTACTAGTAAAAATCAAGCTCTCAATAAGTACCACTACTCTCTATAATGTTAGCATGCCCAGGAGGGGCTGGGCAGCCAGTCAGCCTTGGGCCCCAAGAGGTTTTTTTCTCCACACTGTGGAGTTTTTGGTTCCTCTCCTCCGTTGTTGTCTGGCTTCATTCATTTGTATTAATTCTTCAATATCTGCAATTTCCTGTGTAAAGCGCTTTGAGGCACATTGTTGCAAAAGGTGCTATACAAAAATAAATTGAACTGAACTGAATCAAATTATCTGATATTTACATCCATGATGCAGTTGTGGATGACCGCAGTTGAATCATTGCTTTTTCTTTTTGTTTTCTGTAAGCATTAGATGCTACTTTCAAAGACGCTGTCAAATTTTTAATTTAACATTATTTAAATATAAAGTTCCATAAGCACAATATTACAGGGGGCAGACCTATATTACAGCTCAACTCCAAAATTTGGGGGACTTTTCATGTCTAACGCTTGTGTTCAGTCTGCCATCTTGTCTCTGTAACCTAGAGCTAGTTGACTATAAGCCAATTACCTATTGAGCCATGACATATTTTTGCATTGTTTTATACTGGCATTTTTATTTTCTCATTTGCATTTTAGCAACTGTGGTTTATAAAGCAAATATCAGAATAAATAACAAATCAAACGGTTTGCAGGAGCATAAAAAGTAATGCTTCAGAGCAGCGCTCTGCTGTTTTCATTATTTTTCTGCATAGGAGATGCTTTGGGAAAACTGGCTAATTGAGATACGTTGAGAAAGCGTCACTGTCATGGAGCACAAGGACGTTTGCAGCACTTTTTTACCTTAGTGATTTTTCTAAGGAGACCAAAGACTTCTGGGGATAAAATCAGTTTTAAATACATACCAATGTTGACCAGAAGTAGAATACAGTAGCCAAGTCACAGCATGGCGTTAGTGAAAGGAAAGATCCTCTTCCTCTTCAGTGAAAATTTTAATTTAATTAATTTTTGCACTTATTTTTATTTAATGTATTAATTTAAATAAACAAATGCAAAAAAGTAAACTGTTCTCCTGTCAAAAACAATGATTGTTTGAAATTTTCAGCTGTAAATGTGTTATATTTACACTTGTATCCAAAGCAACTTACATTTTTAACATGCATGTTAAAGCGATATGGGTTTCCTGCATTTAACCCATCCCCCTGGGGGTGCAGACGGCAGCCACACGTGGCACCTGGGGAGCTAGCGCTGAATGTTTTGCTCAAGAACACACCTGGTGATTGGGATAGGATTCAAACCAGAAGACTTCTGCATCTCAGCCTGATGTTCTACCCATTGAGCCACCAGCCACCCATGTCACCAAAAGTATGTGGACATACCTTTAAATGTTATATTCAGGTGTTTCAGCAACACCCATTGCTAACAGGTGTGTAAAATGAAGCCCCTCGCCATGCAACCTCCAATGATAAACACTACCAGTAGAATGAGTCTTTCAGTGACTTTAAGTGTGGCAATGTCACAGGATGCTACCTTTGCTACAAGTCAGTATGTGAAATTTGTGCTATGCTAGAAGAGCCCCTGTTGACTGTAAGTGCTGTTACAGTGAAATGGAAGCACCCTGAAGCAACAACAGCCCAGTCAGGTGGTAGACCATGCAGACTCACGAAGCGAGGCGACATAGTGTGTAAATATCACCTATCCTCATTTGCATCACTCAGTACAGTTTCAAACTGCCTCTTGGAGCAACATTAGCTCAAAAAGCACTATAGTGTGTGTGTGTGTGTGTAAGCTGCTATATGTTTACTTATATAAATAAAATAGAAATTCTACGTATGCATATATGGGGGGCGTGTGTGTGTCTGTGTAGGCATAGACTGTAATGGGTTGCTGCCCTCTCCAAGATGTCCCTGTCTGTGCCGTAGGCTGCCTGGGATGGCTCAAGGCAACCAGCAATGCTGAACAGGATAAACAGTTAGATGCTGGATGGGTGGATGGATCGATTAGTTATAAAGAAACTATTTTAGAGTTAATTGGTTAAGACAGTACACAGTAATTAGGTGCATGTAAAGACAGTCAGTCACAATATTATAAATTATCCTAATTTTTACATTTTAAAAAGGCAACAACTGTCATATTAAGTCAGCTTACTGTTGAAAGCTTTCTTTATGTCATCTTGGTGAAAGCGCTTCAGTGTAGCATATATGCTGGATAATTAATAAAAAGCATTGCTATCCGTCACGCTGTTAATGTATGAACCGTGTCTACACCGCTGCCATACAACCGTTTGCCAGTGTTTCAGTTCCGATGTAATTCGTCTGGGAAAGGGCTGACGTCAGCTGATGGACACCGCTGTTTCACGCCTGCGCAATGGAATTCCATGGCTTTTTTCGGACGGCGAGCGTCTTAGGTGTATCTCGAGCGCATTAGGAAACAGCGTCTTCGCGAGCTTAATTAGCGCGCGCCTTGTTCATCTCGGTTCGGCTCGGCTCGCTCGGCAGCTGTTTAAACCAGAATCTGAGGGTCTCGACGCGAATGACAGAGCCGTTATGGCGTTCATGAAGCCAGTTTCATAACCTTGGGAGGGAGGAGTTTGGCGTGTCTGAGAGCCCGAAAAACTGGAGCGACTGCAAACGGGAGAAGAAATTGCTATAGTGGTGTGTTTTACCTCGACGTTAGACTTCACTTTAAGCGGAAAGAGGGAAACTAGTGCCTTTAAAAATAATTGAATCCAAACAGTTCAGTGTTTCTGTTTGGACGTTTAGTACGTAGTATGTACAACATGAATGCTGGTTTTTAGCGTTTACAACATTGTGTGTGAGGGATCAGCTAAGTAGGATAGCGTCTCCCAGTATACCAACAGGAAGGGTGCACTAGCACAGACACAGGAGCAGGAGGAGAGGTTATTCACCCTTTTAAAAATCAATGTTTGTAGGCTTTGCCTGGATCTGTAAGACAGGAAGGTGGGGTCACCAAGAGGAAGAGCGGACTAAATAACCACACGGAGCCACAGAGGAGGGGATCGGGAGCAACCCGCTGTATTATGCCGTTTTGCAGCATACACAGCCAGTGTTGATTTAAATCATCATATTTACCTAAACCGAGACACAGAGGAGTCGCGCCTTCCTGCTTTGGGACGTGTTGGAGGATAATTCGCCCTTCTTGCTGGGACCATGGCCGACGACGACGTCCTGTTTGAAGATGTGTATGAGCTGTGCGAGGTGATCGGGAAGTAAGTGTGCTGTCGGTGGGCAAATACACACTCGGGAAGGGAGTGATGCCCACCTTCGGGAAGCTGTCCGCACTTATGTGTTTGCTGTTCAGTTTAAGGTGTGTTGTAGTAGTAGTTTTTCGTGCTGAAGGCGTCCAGTTGGCGAAGTCCATCACGAAACGTGATTTACTGTAGCACTGTTTGTCATGGTTACCGTTGCACCTTTTACGGTTTAAAATACTATAAAGCTCGCCAAAATGGCAAAGGATGAGAAATGGGGATAGTTAATAAGGACACAATGTGGTGTGGTGTTTGTGTACTTGCACTACCAGGTGTGGTGTGTGTGTGTACCTGCACTGCCCGGTGAGGTGTGTTCAGTGCCTATGGGCCATTATGTTCCCTGTATGGATCAGACTAAACTACGTGTGGGTGCCTCTTAAAATCCAGTGTTTTCTGTATCCAACGTGAGAAATTATTTAGTGAGACTTAACACTGGCATTAACTGAACACTATTAGCCCAATCATGGTATACTACCTGAGCAAGGAAAGTTGGATGTAGGGTTTAAAATGAGCACGACTTTGTGTTTACATATTTTTGTGTGACAAATACTTGAGCCAGTGGTTGCAGTCTTTTCAGTTGGCCTTTCCCCTTAGGTCACTGTATTTAACACACCATGTGCCATTCTTTAGCTAAATAATACTACTTTGTCTGCTTATCCTGGTCAGAGTCACAGACGACGTTGGATACTGGACACAAAACAGGGTACACTTCTGATGTGAGCCCATTGCAGGCCACTCAGTTGCTGTATATTTACACTATAGGGTCTCTTTAGAATTGTCATTGTGTTTTTGACAGAGGCCTTTCTGAAGACAATGATTTATTTCACCAGTCTATGTGGACATCATAAAAATGTCTCACATTCCTTAGCCACATTTCAATTCTATGATCTAGTAAGTGTAAGAAAACAATGTTGTGTAAATAACATTAATTTTTGTAGACTTTCCCATTTTAATCCAAGTGCTGATTTCTTGAGGATCAGCTGATACCAGTACTGGACAGTACCAAGTACCACCTGCTTTTGGTGTTTTCCCCAGGGGAAAGCTCTGTTGTAAGAAATGTACAGCTGCACTCCTTTGAGTCATTCATATGTTTGACGTACTATTAGTCAAAAAAAATTTATGAATATGTAATTACATAATGTTTATTTTTGTCAAAACATTTTTAAAATTTAGTGAAAAAGATCTCTGATTCCTGTGATGCCTGATTTAATAATACATTACTGCAGTGTAAACAGCAAAACCTGAAGTGTAACATAGTATGACTACTGCCTCAGTTTGAACAAGAGTCTGTAATGCAGTATTGGTATTTATGTAGTATTTCATTAAACAGTTTGATACTCTGAAGTGGAACTGAAACATGCCCCTTAAAGGTCAGCAAGGTATAATATGGCTCAACATCCAATGGTTCATTAGGTTTCATCTCTGCACCTGAAAGATATACTTGTATAAGACAGTGTAGTTGATACAAAAAAGTTTTGCATAGCTTGTAATTAATCAAACCAGTTAAAAACCAGTTGGTTATTGGCAGATTCTTTTCAACAAAGGCACATCTCTGCTTTTTAACAAGGCGGTTGGCTTCTGGTAATTTTCTTTGTGTGGATTGTTGTATTAAACTCTTTGGATGTAATCCACGTGAGATGCTCATTTTCTCGTAGTATGTTTTTAACAGATTTGATGCCGTTTTTATTCACAAATTATTCTACAAACCTTTGATACCATGATGTGGACTAGTCATTTTTAATGTGTGTTAGGTCTTAATAACATGGGCATAGAAATGCAGATTTTACCTTTATTTTGCTGTAGATAGTTATAAACACAATGTGAAAGAGGAAGTGCTTTTGTTTTTAGTTTTGACTGAATCTTCGTTAAGCTTCGTTAACTGTATTGGTGGTTGTGTCAGGTACAGTAGAGGTACATCTTGTAGCGTTTGAGCCTCGGTTTTTTCTCTTTAACTGGCCACAGCACGTGGTCATTGTGACGACTGGCTGAACATGGGAGACAGTTGCACTGTTGTGGCTGTAGTAAGGTATGGATCGTGTCCTTTTTGTGAGGCTCTCCTGGGAGAACAGCTGCTAAATGTGACTTCATTGCTTTTATTTTCAGGGTGCTGCCTGAATATAAGTAGTAATAGTGGTAATTTTGTCAAACTGCTGCAGAATGGTAGATTTTGGGATTCTTTGTCTTAAAGGTTTTGTTTCTGCTGACCTGGACTGCATGAAACCATACTAAGGAGCATCTTCCTCATGTTGGATTTCTTCCAAAAGCGCTTACTAAGTTATATGATCCTATGGGTCAGATGAAGCACTGTTCAGTGAAATAAAAGCTTTTCTGTTACTGACCTGCAAGCAGATGTAATAAATGCAGAGTTTTATATTAGTTTCTTTTGTTTAAAGTACTGTTTGGGTCTGGATTGTTGACTTTGAAAGCCTATGCTTAAAAGGGTAATTAGGAAGTTGTCTTCAAAGGTGTGCAACTACCAATGTTAAAACTGCAATTTATATCGCCTCAGTGTTGGTAAATGTAACAAAACGACTGTAAATGTGTTCTCTTTATATACATACAGAAAATTTGTCGTCTTGGATGCGTGGGGTGATAAACTAAGAAATAGTTTTTCATCCTCAAGAACACTAATACATTCTGCTTAAAGTTATGTTTTTTGGTTTTACTTTAGTGTATTGTGTACGATAGAAAATACGAATTACGCATCAAAATTAAATGGATAAATAAAAAGGAATGTGTAAGTAATGTCAATATTTGTAAAATGCAAATAAATCCAGTGCAGTTGTGTATGAAGCATGACGACATGATATGATTGCATCATACAAAGACCATTTCAAATCCATTGTGGAAGACTGGCAGGTGTGTTTTTTTCAAAATAGCTACTCCGACTGTCAAATATTTCCAAGAATTTATGAAGTGAGTTTTCAAGCAAAAATTCAGCATAATTATTTACATATGTGTAGTAGAATGAAGTATCCATTGTCTGTAGTTTCAGTATATCTATTTTCAGCATAGAATTGTTTTTCTTTCCTTTCCAAATAGCATGATGACAGTTGAAATCTTATTGTTGACAAGTACTGATAATATGATTCATATTGCTAATGTGCCAAATGCAGATAGCCAACCTTTAGGTTAAAGTTTTTTAATGTATCTATTGATTAATCCATGTTAAATGACAAGACTACACTGTCATGCTGTTAAAAAACTTTTCATACTAATTTGTGTGTTTTATAAATATAGATGGTGATTCTTGAGGATTTATGTTAATCAGTTGTGAAGCTCTGAGCAGATAGCAGAATGTTCAGAGATGAATTTGTTCAGAACATTTCAAGAGCAGCCAAGACTAGAGAGACAGAAGCTTTGGCCTTGAACTCAGGTGGCATCTATACACTGCATGTTACATAATTGAGATTAATTTTACATAAAATATTTTTTTTCCATTTTAATTAATTTTAAGTTGGTACTACAAAATAAATATGTTGATAGAACTAGTGAGTATTTGGAACAAGTGTTTTGGAGTGTATTTTACTTAAAACAATCAATTTATTCAAAAGTGACTTTAAAAAATTGCCTTAAGTAAAACCAACAAACCATTTTTTTCAGTGTATTTTCCTGAGGCGGTGATAGAATGCCAATTTTTCAGGACCCTGCTGTTCTCATTAGATTGCCTTTTTGTTTTATTTCGATCTTCATTTCTTTACATCTGCTAGTTCACGTAGTCTTCGAGTTAAGAACGCCTGACTTGTGGACAACTCGTAGTAATGACCGGACTGCCATGAAGCCTGTTGTGTTAATGATATACATCTGAGTTAAGTACAGTTGTTTGAAATGATGAACATGCGCTCTGCTTCATGGTGCTCATGAACACATTGTGTGGCTTCAACGGTTTGTTCAGCGTCATCTATGAATGGCCCTTCTGGTATGCAAGACGTCAGTGGAACTAGAGTAAGCATTAACCTTCAGTCCCCCCCCCCGCAGTATGTAAACTATAAGAACTATTTTTTAATGTTTGCTACAGTATTGTGTACCTACGCAGAAGGATTTCTGCAACAGTTTTTATAAAATTGTTGGTTTATTTTTGCACATTTATTTGTTTATAAATTCCATTACATCCTCCACGAAAACATTTATTTTGGTGATAAAATCGGAAACTTATTGTACCAGTCACATTTCAGTGACGGTCTGTCACAAACGTAAATATAATGTACATGTAGGATGATGGAAGAATGACAACAACCTCAAATCAGTTTTTTTTTTTTTTTTTTTTTTTTTGAAAGAACAATTTTTATTCGTTCTGATATAATTTATGACCCTGTGTTCTTGAAGAGCAACAAAAGTGTTTAAAAAAAAAAAAAAAAGCCTGAAATGGCACAATGACCTACAGGAAGCCACTTGGTAATATGTAACATTGTTCATCTGTTCTGGAGTGCATCATTCTGATGTTTGACATTTATGAAGATATTTTAAATTGTTTAATTGAATTGTATAAAGTATATAACTGTATTTATGGGTACTCAAATATAAAAGTTGGGTAGTTTTCTGCTGCAATACATGCTAAGAATATACAAGTAACATCTTTTTCTTTTAGACTAAAATATATTCTTTTGCCAGTCAGATTTTAGTAATGGTTGTGCGGGACAGAGTGGCACGTTCGCGTGTTTAAGCTGTTCAGCCTCGTTCAGTTGGGGCTGTGGTTGATGGTGAGGTTGAACTGGATACTGTCACTATACAGAGTGGTCATGCACTTCATCAGATGTTGCTATGTATGCTTTTCAGCACGAAATATTAATATGGCTACTTCCCTCCACCTGATGTATTGTGACGATTTCATTGGATGGCTGAAGGGTCAGTGTGATGTATGTGGATAGTGATTGGCAGACACTAAAGGCTGTCCAGAGTATGCTGCAGCAGTGCAAAGTCAGACTGCCTGTGAGAATATGCTTAGTCCCTGGAGTGTTTTACCCAGTCATGAGAATGTGTGAATTATTATTCAGAAGCATGCCCAAACAGTGCCATGGAGGTCGTGGTATGCCTGTGAACACAGCTGGTAAAAATTAGGGTCCTTTTGGGAACAGACATTAAAATGGAAACGTGCAGCTATGGCAGAAGGGGAGTTTGTCTCTTGTACTGGAAGGAAAACCATTGCTTTTTAATGTAAAGGAAATTGGAATATATTACACAGTTGCAAAAACCCTCATTACCCCAATGTGAGTTCAAAAACGGCACACACAGTTTTGTCTGTTTCCTGGTAAGCAGTGGACAAAAGTAATTTCCTTTTTCTCTGGTAAAATATATAAGCGCTTGTGTGTCCTCACCGGTGTGTGGCTTAAAGTGACTGACTTTGTGTTGAATGTGAGTGATGAACCAAAGGCCTTTCCACCCTGAGATTTTGAGTTTGAGTAATATTTCAGCTGTTATTCTTATGTTGGTTATTCTTGACACAGAAAAAAACTGTCAAAATTCAAATGTGTTAATGAAATATCCTACATTTGTGTAAGTATACATACTATATACTTGTAAATGGATATATTGAACCTCATTTTGTTCCCAGTATGCAAACCTGAGTCAGTCAGATGAATAGAGGAGCACGGAGCATGGCTGTTTGTACACAGACCACTGCATTAGGGTCACACACCCTTTATTGTTCAGTCCTGCCTCGTGTCCGCGCTGTAATGGCTTTATTGTTCAGTCCTGCCTCGTGTCCTCGCTGTAATGGCTTTATTGTTCAGTCCTGCCTCGTGTCCTCGCTGTAGTGGATGGAGACTCTCTGCCCTGTTCTGTCTGATGCAGCAGAGGTGCTCCTGTCCTGTCCCACCTAAGAACACTTTTTAATTTGCTGACTGTTGAAAAGCAAAGATCCTGCATCATACTGTGTGCTGAGATTGGGACAATCCTAACCATAGTGCACTGCAGTTCTCAGAACAGATTGTGAGGGAGAAAGGCAACAGATGGGTTTGTGCTTGTGGAACCCCATGGGAGGTGATGAGGGTGTTTTTTTTTTTTTTTTTTTTTATTTTTTATTTTTTTTATACACAGCCAAGAGCGGTGCAGCTACCTCACCACTTGTTTTTTGACAGACCATAAGCAGTGTGGCTTTTAATTTCTGTCACAATGATTGTGTTCGCTAAAGATATGCAATTCAGCATATGCAGAGAACGTTTTATGGAGCCCATATTCATTCTCTGTGATCTCTAAGCAGGCCTGTTTTCTAGCATGGACAGTTAAAATGTGAAAGTTTAAATGGCTTGATGTTCAGGTTTTGTGCTGCATTTGTCAGTACCATCAGCACTTAAAAACAGAACCAGTGAGATCAGTCCTTGCTGTTAAGACAATGTAGGGTGGGGTTTTTTTTTTTTTTTAAGACAGTCAGCTTAAATGTGGATCGGGGTCATGTTATGTTTACTCTTATGAACCTGTTAAGGCTGGGAAAATATTTTTGTTGTCAGTACTGCAACTTTTCATTGTTTGTGATATTGGCTAGGACCTCTTTACAGACGGATTTCTGTGAGAGGGCTTTATTATGTTGAACATTTGACACCAGGATACAAATTCTGCAATTTATAGAATGTTGTTAATAGATATGCCAATGAAATGCATCTTTTCTACAATCCAAAGTTTTTAAACATTCAAACAGCTTTCACTGACAACTGCACACACTTGTATGTTTCTAGAGCTTGACATATTTCATGAAGCTGTTGAAAACATCAGTGTTCGTTTCAACCATCTAAATGATGTTTTTCCTTAGCAAGGCAGCACAGTGACAAAACGTATCTTCAGAGTAATCCATTTTCATGTGGATGAAACAGTATACGGATTAATCTGTGTATAACTCGTTTGTTTAGGGATGTAACGTTATGCAAAAGTTACGGTTTTGTGTGTTGTTCTGTGTTAATGTCATGGTTGGCCACTGTACCGAAATCAAACCAAAGAAAGATGTGAAATTTCTTTTATTACAAATTTAACTTCTATTTTATATGTATACGTATAAACTTGTATAAACTTGCAAACAGTGGCCAACTGGCCATGACTTCTTGAACACCTGAAGAATGCACTTAGACATACGTTTATTTTTTTTAAGCAAAGCTAGGTGTTTAAAACTGCCAGTTAATATTGCAGAACCTATTAACAAATCTTTGCGTTTCTGAAGGTTATCAAATTTCAAAATTAATATTGTGTGTGTATATAGTTTTCACTTTTATGGTGTAGCATGTAGAAAATGGACTCCATTCTCATGTGTGTTTTAAGAGAACTGAATGTGTCCGCATTATCTGTAGAGAGGGAAGATATGCTAGCCATAACAATGTCTTTTGCAGTTGAAGAAACCCTCTTACTTAAGACAGGCAGTTGGTAAGGCAGAGGTAGAGCCTTGCCAATATGGTATGAGGATATGTGGGTACCCATTTAGCGGATACTTACTTTTAAGCCATTAAGACATAATGCATTTTCGCATGATTCCACATTTGATTCAATTTTTATTTATAAATTCCATTACATCCTCCACGATTTGGTGGATACGGATTTCGCAGGGCTTGACTTTATTTGTTAGCACTTTGGTCTACTGACCATCAAAACAAACAGCTTTTGACGCAGCATACGTGGTGTAAGATCACATCACGCACAGAACCGAATGTACTGTACCACTCGGCACAGGATGGTCAAGTATGCGCCCTGAAATACTGTATTACATTTACATAAACTCGTTAACCAGCTGTCAGTTAATAGAAACCCACTGTTTTGGTCTGTTTATGGGCCTGTTAATGGCTCAGACCAGAGCTCTTACAAGTAGCTGCTTCATTCAACTGAGCTAGCTGGACCGTAACAGCACCTACAGGGTGCAACCTTCAGTGTCCATCACCTGTACTGATGATTAAACTTGATTGTAAGTGAAAGATGCAAGTCCCACAATGCCAGAAAAAGTCACTGAGGGCTCTCTGGTAGCACTGTGTGTTATCTGGTTTATGTTGGAGAATCATCAGTGTTGCTGCTGGGCTAGTGGCAATATTAACAGCTTGCTTTGAACACGTATGTTGTTTTAATGTAACGCCTATGTGTATATTGAACTACACACAGCACAACTTCAGTTTGTAGTGGCACAATAATTACTGACACTCTCCTCCTCGTACAAATCTCTGACTTGCTTGACAGGTCAACCCAACAAATCGTGCAGAAAAGTATACGGACGTGTTTTTCTGCAAACAAACTAAAGATGATTAATAAAATCAGAGTGGAATAATATTTTCTCCAATACTGCAGTATTCACCCCAGACAGGTTGCTGTAGCCATGTCGTTTTGCTTTGCGGTAGGCGTGCCATATGCCTTTTAGCTCATGGGTGCTAATGAGATTTATTCCTTGGGTGTTGAAATTTGTCACCAAATGACAAGGCATTTTTTGGTGATCAGTCGTAACTAAGCAGTTTGGTCGGTACCATACAAGTATCAAAATTCGATACCCAGCTCTGACAGCGAATGGGCCTGTCGGTGGGGCATACCTCTGCATGTGCTGATTTCCCTGCTGCCATTTTTCTTATACACTCTTCCTTTTCCCCAGATGTTTCTGTCTGCCTGTTTCTCCTATGGTGTTGCTTGGCAGATTTTTGTTCTCTCTTTGTTTCTGTGGCTTGCTCTTACTGGTTAAGACTCCCATTCATGGCATGAGTTACAAGATGTCCTTTCTTCTGATGACATCTGTTAGTGTAACGTTGCTATTTACAGGAACAAGTTAGGTTATGGAATCGGCTCAAGAGTATTGGAGCAGGGCATCTTCACCTAGATGTGGTGGGCCTTTGAAACCCCTTTGACGCTGTCAGAGCATTATAATGAGGATATTGAAGAGAAAGTAACTACACTGCCACTTTATATGAAAAGATGTGAGTCTGTGGTTATACCACTTTGTCATGTACCATTATTATTTCAATATTTGTGGTTTTCCTGCAATGTTTCACTTTTTCCATGGGAAATTTAGCTTTATAAAGCTCCAAATATTTCCATGCTCAGGATTTAAAACAAGGTGGTGCAGAGTAAACCTTGTGATGCCTTTGGTCTCGTATTTTAGCACCTGCGCAAAACTACAAAATATTTTTGTCCAAAAATTCAGACTGCAGGAGACCGAGGGTTAAAGAAAAACATATATTCAGCCTTTAAAACTGATATTTTAGCATGGTACAGTTTTTCTCCTAATTAACGCACCTGCTCTAATAGACACGCCCCCCACCCGAGTGCACCCCTTCTATGCGATTAGAGCAGCAACATAGAAACGTGGACAATACATAGAAGTGTGGATTTGCGGAGAATGAATGTGTAAATATGGTGAATTATATGCATTTTCTACAAGTAAAGATCATTTAATTAACACAAAAATGCTACATTATTTTGGACAAGATCCGCTTCTGAAATCCCAGATTAATTGTACTCGAGTACAATAATAAGGTCTTCATATGTCTAATGGAGACTGATAATGACTGAATTTTATTCGTTTTGTAAGTCATAAGTAATGGGAATAATATAAATAATTTTTTTTTAAACATAGAAGAACATTAGGCTTTTTAGTAACAACTTGTAGTTTTTAAAGGTTTTTAAAAACTTGAACTTCTCGTTATAAAAACTGTATAATTAGCACATTTTGGCCTCAAATAGATGCGCCCTGCACGTAACTTGTAACGCGCCCGGGCGCGTTAATTAGGAGAAATACGATACTTTGCGATAGTAAATGATGTTGTTATAAACCACATTTCCCACATACTTTAATCAGCAGCAATAACACTTTTTTTTTTTTTTTTTTTTTTTTTTTTTTTTTTTTTTTGTTTTTTAAAAAAAATTATAGATTATATTTAGAGGGAAAAATGGGGGGAGGGGGAGAAAAAA
>JABJVR010019948.1:14965-39568 GCA_025773905.1 Chitala chitala
AATAAATTTTATTCTAAAAAAACCACAAACCACAAAACACAACACACAACCAAAAAAACATTTTTTTTTTTTTTTTTTTTTTTTTTAGTTCAGTTTTACACAGAATTTGACATTGCATTTCCCTGGAAATAAGGTGGGAAGGGCAGCATATCCTCATGTGTTCCACAGAGAGCCTTGCACTTTCTAATGATTTTTATCTTGCAGATATTTGCATGCCTGCTTCTTGTTAATAAATGTCTATTGATTTAAAAATCAATTTTACTGTATTTTGGTCATTTAAAAGCTGCAATTTGAATTGCTTTTACCCCTCCTTATAGCTGGACCTGAACCGTGGAGCACTGATTGTGTTACCTGTGTCATGTCCCAGATGGGTACCAGACCCACCTGGAGATGCTGTGGATTAAGCAGGACAAGCATCCAATGGACACGCTCAGCAGACCTTGCTATGATGCTCCAGTTCTTCTGTATTGGTTCTCTGGAGAAGATGGTTCCCAGTACACTGCTTTTCAAATTATTATACCACACAGTATATTAGTAGAATCTCATTAAAATAAACATTCTAGCTTTTGCTTGTTTCATTGCTCACTTATTGTTGGATAACTGGTATTCATCTCAGACATGCTTGTTACTTAGTTTAGCAGGTGATTTTAAGTAAATAGAAATCTGCTTAAAGAGATTGGTTTCATATTATTAAGCAAGTCACAGTTTTCATCCAGTATGGGGAATTTAAAATCACTTGTCTCAAGATGAAAAGCATGAAATAGTGCAGTGCCTTGAAAACCAGTGATATTTCACAAAAACTGAAGAACGATTACAGATGTTTGATCGTCATGGACGATCAAATTTAAACCTTGGACTAGTACTTGTATCTTCTTACCAGCCTGATCGGACTAGCATTTACAAGAACTGATTTTACTGATTAAGTACGTACGGAATTTGTCAGTTAGAACGATACGGTGGCCGCGATTTTGTTTCCTCATGCTCCGTAGTTCGTAGAGTCTCAAGCTTTGTATTCACGTTTTCAGCTGCTGGGAGCGTGTGGGGTGATGCTACGTAGTTTGTTGAGTCTCAAGCTTTATATGTTTTTAGTATTATCATGTTACATTTACTGTAATAAATGTTCCATATTTCTTAATATTTTTAGCATTTTTCTTCTATTATCTGATCCTATAAGTCTCAGTATAATGACAAAGTTTTATGCTCAGAAATATTTGGGCAAGTGTATAATTATTTGGACTAGTAAAATCTTTGAGCCACTAGTCCTTAGGACTAGTTCTTTGAAAAATTTATCGTGCACACTGGATTATCAAACTGAAAACATTTGCGAATGATTCAGAGCACAGTCGAATCTGGTCAGATAAAGGCTTATTAAGGAAAGCTTCCATTAGACAAACTAATAGTATTAAAAGGGCAACTATAAAGAACACATTGTTGAGCAGCAAACAGGTATTGGAAACTGAAAGCTTCTTGGGACTCCAGAGATACCAGCAATGTTGAACTATCCAGAGCTTGGCATCTGTGCATTAAGCTGTATTTCAGCCACCTCTGACCAAAGCTCACAAAGAGAAACATCCAGAAATATATGAAGACTAATTGTCAAACTCTTGACAATGCCGTGCTACACTGGATGGTCCAAATGGACGGAAGTCAGAATGGTCACCCTGTCCTAACAAGACAGGAGGAGTGATGATTTGGGCTGAAGTAGTGGACAGGTCGCTTTAGAGTGCCTGAGGGTGTCAAAATGATGTCTACAAGACGTAGAGTTCCTAACTGACCACTTTCTGCCATGTTATAAAAAGAAGAGTCATGCCTTTAAATTATTTTCATGCAGGGCGATGCACCAGCCCGTGCTGCAAAAAACACCATTGACTCTTTAATAATTATAGAATGTAAATTAATTATGGGCATAAAAGGATAAAAAAGTCATGGTGTGGCCATGTCATCCCCTGATCTCAACCCAAATGAGAACTTCTTTAAAAGGAAGATCTCCTGTTGGGTGATGAATGGATTTATGGATAGAATGTTCCACGATATTGAGTTGGGTACAGATGGTAACAGTGCCCCAGCTGTACTTCTTACGTAACTCTTCACTGCATGTTAAGGCACACTAACGGGAACGTCTATTAATTACTTGACTACAGATGTTGTGGTGTGACTTCTGGACTCTTTGTTTCTGTGATTTGTTTTCATTGCGTGGAAATTTTATCTCTTTAAATATTGTTCTTTAGAAGCATCAGGATATGCCTCTGTTTCCTCCTTGAAGGTTTTGACTAAAATGTATGTATTGAGGACGAACCAATGGCTGTTTTTTGCTTTTTGGAAGATTTGTTGATTGCAGCTTTTGTACTGTTACAGAAAAATGTTGAAAAATGTTGTTGTTCTTGGTTTTTCTTTGTCATGTAATGCTGGCCCTGGAGGCTCAGCTGCTGTTACACTGATTACCGCCAATTTAGCAGCAGTACATTTTCAGAGCCTCAGACTGGAGGCCTGTGACGATTGTCAGTGAGTTTGCTGATGTTTTCAGATGGTACTGTCCTGTGTTTCCAGAGCTTTTCAAATCTGATTTACTTTATCGTTTTCTGCTGCTGTGTCCTTGTGTCACTTACTTTGCTTAGAGAAGGTAATTTCCACACTGCAGTTATGGGCCTGGTTGCTCTATTGCTACCAGCGTTGGCGAGTTTTTCTCAGCACTACCATTTGACAAGTTTGTGTGGGCAGAGACTTTGCCTACAGATGCTGTCACGTGTGGTTTGCCTGGCTTGGGTCCTCCTAAGTCCAATGCTCTGTTAGACTTTCTCAGGTTTAATAAACGCAGCTGTGTTTTATTTTGGTGTTCCACTATACTGTTTGTTGAGCCTTTCTTCCATGTGTTTCAGGTCTGCTTTCTGTAGTATGTATTTATCAGCTTGTTGTAACATAAGCTGCTGTCATGGCCAGTGCTGTGACCAGTAGTGAGGTAGAGGATGGGACTCTTGAAATGTTTGGTTGCTGAGAGCTGTAGCCCTCCCAAACAGGAAGTGGGGCTGCTACCATTCAATAGTTGGGAAAGTGAATAACATGGAAAATTAACTGTAGTGATACTGCCTAACTTTTGTCTTTCTAATGTCTTTAAAAAGTATGTTTTTAAAAACAATATTCACATTATTTCTTGAACTTGAACACCAGTTCAACTTGAACTATTTGAATGTTTTATTTTGTGTGTGTGTGCGTGTGCATGCGTGTGTGCATGCATGTGTACTGGCATTGCGTGTGCATGCATGTGTACTGGCATTGCCAAAGATACCGGTGTAGGTCTTTATACGGGGGATAGGTGGCAGTTTTTTGGGTTCCCCTCTCCCTCATGGTGGTGTTCTCTCCCATCTTGACTCCATTGTAGAACCAGGCAGTGCTGCTCAAGCAACTGGCCAGTGGTCCTGTGAAGACCACTTACATGTTGACATTTTTGTTTTGACTTTTTGTTCTTACTTTAGCTGCCCATTTCAGTTTTTCTTTCTTCCTCGGCCAGAGAAACAACCAGAAAGCCAAGCCTATCAATAGGGTTTGCCAGGTGTGTCAGCTATGTGCTGGTCTACTGACTTGTAATAGGAGCCGCTCTCCATGCTCCTTGGACTGACTTTCATGCAGGCTGCGGAGATTAAGAGCTTATTCTCCTCACTGTCCTGTTTACTAGAGACCATTTTCTCTTAAGTCCTGCTATGCTGTAAGACAGACTAAGAATGTGGAAATGTATTCATTTGACAGTGTTCTAACTTGGACATGAGGTCTATATCAGTAATATGGTAGCTTCTTTTGTTACATGAGAGGATATCTTGATTTTGCTTGTGGAATATACTGTATCTGCCAGTTTGGAAGTTTGTATTGACTTCCCCAAATTGTTTTCTATTTATTCAGCTGTTTACAGAAGGCATATTTGGGCAAATGTACAGTGGAGTCCACTGAAGTGGATGCTGGAAAAGTGACCTGTTGTTTTCAATAGAACACAAGTTAGGTTAAGTGGATATGGCATTATTAGATAAATTTTAGACAGTAAAATTTTCAGCCTCATTTTGTAGATAGTCCTTTATTACTCCCACACCAATAAATGAAATAAAACTCACGCTGATAATTAAAAAATTTCAATGTAAGAAGGGCAATAACGTCTCTGGTATAGAGATGGATAGTGATTGGCAAAATGCCACAAATCCAGACCCAAAACAAGAGAACTGCCACATGTCCAATACTGAGGAGCCTCTGTTAATGTGGTTCAGTCAAGAACATAACAGACACATTTTACATGCCAGTAGGAAACTAAGTTCAGTTCAGTGAACGGTCTGCATAACCTCAGGACCGGCCATGCAGTATTCAGTTATCCAATAAATCAGAGTACACTGCATATGCCACATACACGCTGCTTTTTTTTTAAGAAATGTATATAATTGGTAAGTACACCGATCAGCCATAACATTGTGGTGATTGACAAGTGAATAACATTGATTATCTCCTTACAATAGTACCTGGACACGAGGGGATATATTAGGCAGCAAGTGAACATTTCGTTCCTGAATTGGATATGTTGAAAAATGTCACTTGTTTCCATGAAAACAGTAGATGGGGGATATTAAAGTGGGTTCCTTGCACCCTCAAAGCCTTTTTGGATAGGTTTGAATGAGACTGAATTGAGGGAAGAAATGTAAACTAAGACAACACCTTTATTTTCACTAACCTCTGTGTTAGGCCTAAGGATAAGTTTGTGTCTGTAGGCTATATTTTGGTGATGGTTTTGGTGTAGTTAGGTTGTAATCCTCTTTATTTCATGCACTTAAAACATTATTTTGAGAAGGGGCCCATAGTCTCCAGCTGTTCTGCTCATAGTTAAAGGGAACAGTTGTATGTAATAAGCTTGTTGTGGCCGATGGGTAGAAGGTTAGAGAATGTTTTCATTATGGTGTGGAAGCAGTCGTCTCATCTTCAGGCCAGCCTTAGAGTGAGTTAGGATTTTTATGAAGTGTATGAAATAAAATGCATAGATTGAATTCAGAAACTATATATGTAAACATAGTTTCAGTTTAAGGGTACAAGCTAAATGGTAATGCACTTAATGTCACAATAGATATATAGTTAACTACGTTATGAAGATAAACCTCACAAACTAAACTTGCGTTTATGTGTAATATATGCAATATATATTTTTTGTGTGCTGGTTAAATTGTGTAGATCATTGGGTATAAAGAACTTCGCAATTATCAACACCATACTGATTATACGACTTAGCTGGTTAATTACATAAAATTTCCAAACAAATGAGTTATGCAAATAAGTGGATTATATTGTACATGGGCTTATTGTGGCTTTGTCAGTTTACCCTCAGTAATGAACACTTAAGTATTTTCTCATGCACAGCAGAAGCTCACCTACAGCACTAGTGCTGTATATTGATCAAGTAGCAGTTGGTCTTTGTTGCCACTTGTGAAGCCCTGATGAAATGTGGCGTGTGTGCAGAATATCAGAAGCTATTACACGTGGAGCGTTGAGCCGTCCGTTCTGCTTTTTGGGTTTTGTTGATGCAGAGATCAGTGGAAACAGGTGCACTGTGTGCCTGCGGACTCATGGAATAATTATGGAAATTATGAATAATTGTAGCTTTAGCTGGCAGCGCAGTTTGTTTTCTGGAAACAATGTTTTTATTTTAAATGAGAAACATTTGTAATATTCCCTTGTGGCTTGTCTTGGATTTGATGTGTGTGCAAGGAGTCTGCCTACAAGGTGATTTATGTTCCGCAGGTTTCCATTTGGTTGCTGTTAAGGTCACTGCAGATCAGGACTGAGAGTATTTTGAACCTAGTGTCATATTCTGGTATAATGTTTTGTGTAATGACGCTGTAATCTGCCACGTGTGGAATAGGTGCGTCTCCTTGGGTTCACGCCCTCTGGTAAGAACTTGTGCAGGTGTGGAACTGGCATAAACGTCAGCAGAAGGGGGACAGGTGAGCATTTAAAAGGAGCAAATGGTGGGATTGTTTGTGGCTACAGTGGCAGATCTCTGGGGGCAGTTTATGATCAGTGTGCACCATCAAATCAAAACTAGGCTGTAGTTTTTCCCCGTCTCTGTTCTGAAGAATTTTTTTATTTGTCTCTTCCTGGGACACAAAGCTGTTCTGTTTGGTTGTCAGGATTCCCACTGTGGTATAATGACTGTATTTTGACTTGAGTACCATACCACATGGTGGTCCTCTGTAGAATGTGTGGCCTCTGAAAGGTCTTAAAGACAGGCTGAAGTCCAGCGAGTGGACAGCTGCATTCTGCAGACCATCAGCATGCACAGAAGACCAGCAGTACTCCAGCTGTTGTCGTAAATGTCTGAGCAAAGGCCAGCTGCTCACAGTCCTTTCTCACAAATAAGAGTTTGTGATGTCCACATTTTTACCTTATTCATATAATAGGAAACATTTGTCCCTCTCTTCAAATGAACTGATTGAGTAGCATGATGGAACTGAGTAGTTTATTACCCAGCAGAATGAAAAGTCTGAACTTTTTCTAAAGTTACTTTACCACTGAGCAGGCAGGGCTTGGAAAAAGGCATTGCTCAACTTGGTGACATGACTTTACAATAGTGTATTTAGCATGTAAAAAAAAAAAAAAAAAAACACTCCAACATGACTGAGCAAAACAACTTGAAAAAATACAGTTTGTGGATTTGCTTGCATGTAATGATACAGGTGTTCATTGTTTAGCTGTATATCTGCTAAATTTGCAGATATTTCCCAAAACTCTTTTGTGTTTCTGAGGGTCTGCTGGTATTCAATTCTCAGATTTAAACCGCTAAAAGTGCCAATACAGTTCACACAATGAAGAGATAGAGTTGTGTTAAATAATTCAGATGTTAATATAAATTTAATTGGGTTTTATTAAGTAAAAATACAACATAAAACTAGCAGATAAATCAACTGAACAGCACTATAACTGACCGCTGTACTGTAAAGAAAATGTGACATGATTGTATGCAACTGCTCAGCATGGAGTTTGAGCCATTATTTGCATTTTAACTGATAACATACATGTAATGACAAACACTAATTAGTCATATAATGAAATAGATCAGCATTGTTGTTTTGTACATCTGATAAATTTGTAGTAATATCCCAAAACAACTTTTCCTTTCCTTTCTGATTTATACTTTGATGTGCTAAAATTGCTTATGCCATGTCATTGTTAGTTGTAGTGTTATGTTATGCGTTAAATAATAATTCTGAGACACGTAAATGTAAAGCGTTTTAATAAAGTAAAATGAAAAATGTTCATCTTCTGTTTGGATTTAATCAAGGTTTTATATGTACTGTCTTGTTTGTTTACGTCAGTGGTTTACAGTCTGATGAGCTCTTCCCTGGGGTGGGGGGCACTATGGCATTACTGGGGAGGTGCAGAGCAAATGTCATTGAACAGCACTGACCACTAGCCACATACCTAAGAAATTTATAGAGTGTTATGTCACACAAACAGTTTCTCTTTTGTTCATGTCTAGGTTAAATACGTAAGGAGTCCATGGTTTGCTTGGTGATGGGTGTTTTGGAGTTATGGCTATTAGAACAGACATCTAAAAACCCGTCCATCTCTGTCTTAATGCACTGCAGCATATTGCACACACCTTTTAATAGTTTGTGTGTAGGATAAGCAGTGTCACATTTTTTACAGTTTATTCATGCCTAGGTTAAACAATTAAGGCTGATTCAAACAGCTGTTCTATGTCTGTATTTAACACTGCAACATGTTGTGCACGGTGTCTGCAGTTCAGCAGTTAAGGAGTGTTGAGGTTAATTGTTTTGGACCAATTGCTTAAGTAGGTTTTGGTGATGGGTACTCTGGGGTAATGACAAATAAACAGCAGATGTTTGGAAAGCCGGTCCACCTCTGTCTGTGTTTAATACACCAACGCATGGAGCGATATTTGAAATTCAGTGTGTATGATTGTGGCGAGGACTGACGTGGACATAGATCTGCCAGGCATGGAGGCAGATGACATGGAGTGGAGACTGTTGTCTGTGTTGCAGCTGTTTTGCAACGTCAAGGAATTTAGTAAAATTGTCGTAATTGCTGGCCTGCAACAGCAGTTTCATTTTCACGTACAAATTAAGCGCATTTTGTTGCATGTCCCCCGTTTTCACTTTATTACGTAATATGCCATTTGTATTTGGAAAAATTACATACTGCACAATTATAGAATAGTAATTTTAATTATTGAGGGTAGAGAGTGGTGTGTGTTTCGGGGGAAAAAGTGTATGATGAGACGTGTATGATGAGCTGCTGTACTCCAGACTGGGTGTAAAGGGGGGCACACAGCATTGCTGCTTGAAAACCCCTGCGTTACATAAAAGAGTGAGCTACAGAAATTGATTCAGTTTGTGTAAGTTGAGGACTGTAGGTGATCTGGTGTATTGAAACTGCAAATGCATTTTGTTGTCTCATGATTCGGACCAGTAGACCAGGAAAATGTTGCCGTGCAGGAAGATTATAGTGGGCACCTTGCAGATTTGTGCCATCTCAAAGTTCTACTTTCACCGTCAGTAAGTGTTTATCATTTGTGTGTGTGTGTGTGTGTGTGTGTGTGTGTGTGTGTATATATATATAGAGGGGCACTCACACAGATGCTCATGTCTGTCTTCTTGAACTAGACACTGCGCTTCCTTAGAATTTTGTGGCTACTTTCTGCCCCTGATGTTTAGTAATTCTAAAGTGTTAGTGTTAAATAGCACTTAAGCCCTTCTTTCTACATGGCCTGCAAATAAAGCCACTTTGTCCCATGTCTGTGGCTCCTGCCAGATGCACTTTATGCCCCTACTAATTGCACTGTTGGTTAATTAGCGGTTGGTGTATTCGTTTTGCTGTTCGGACAGGTTTCTTGGCATTCTGTGATGAGTTGAGGATTGCACGTTATCTGGAGGGATACTTTTGTGGAGCTGCTTTCAGCTCTTCCCCCAGACTGAGAGCTGTTGGAGCTGCCTTGCCAGGGGTATTATGTCATTATCGTCACTCTTTTTACTGTGCACTTAATAGATTGTTGACTGTCATTTGTCAAGCTGACAAATCTTGGATGTTAATTTTTTTTATGTTGTACTGATGTATGTTACTTTGTTGTGGATGGTTCATTGTGTGTCACTAATGTACAAGAATGGTGATTAATACACAGACCCAAATGGTAATTTGCCAAAGATGGTATTCCAGGAATGCTAGTATGTGGTGTGTGATTAGTGGTACCCCAGAGATGCACGTGGTGTTTTGTTAATTCATATTTGTGATTGGTGTATTAGGAGTCTCTCCTTTGTGGAGGTGGCACACAGTGTGGTCTTGCGCCATGTAGGGCACTTGAATGTTTCCACGGTTTTCATTCATGGAAGGATGTGTCTGCCTGGCTGCCCACAGGAGCTTCTGATGTTCTGAGGGGAAGTCTGCATTTACTGAGCGGTGACTGTGGAGCCGTGTAATCATGGCCTGCCTGTGTGCTTCAGGAGTATAATTACCAGCCCAATGGCTGCTGTAAAATCTTTTACATGCATTTGCGGTAGAATACATAGTGATTCTAAAAAGAAGACATGGTTTTCATGTATCAGTGGTTCTGAGTTTGTGGCTGTCTGTGTCAGAGTAGGTATCTTGTCCAGAGTGCAACAAAAAAAATCGTGGCAGGAAGCAGCTCCTGATTAAAATTTCAGATGGAATAATGGTTGCTCAAATGTGCTAACTGGTGCCACGATTTCCTGTGTACTGCCTCAGAATGATGGTGTCAAGCGTAAAATAAGTCCTTTTATATTCTCAGCACTGAACAGCGGTTGAAGTGATAGTTCCTTACAGGAAACGCCGTCATGCAGCCAGCCTGTGTTGGTTCTCCTTGTTGTGCCATTGTTTGGTCATCCTGTGTTTCTCCTGCTGAAAGTCTCCTGTCCTTTCCCTCATCTGTTCTCTGCCTGCTTTTGCAGCTTCATCTCTCCCACACACTTTTCATGTTGTGTCTTGAAGAGGAACTAGATTTTCTTGTTTTTCTATTTTTCATTGTAAGTTATTGTGCATAGAGGAGTAGTGTGAAAGTTGAATCATGGTGGTGGAGCACTTCCACTGTGTACACATAGAGCCTGTCTCTTGTGCTCAGCGCTCTGAGCAGCTCCCGCTCTTTCCTGCTCTCTTCCGCTGTCTTATTTCCCTGAGCATGTGTGTCCTCCTACCACCCCCACACTCTCGGTGAATTTGTCTTTTTTATTTTGGTGTGAGCTGAAATGTAGGGTGTCCCAGTGATACGAGGCAAGCTGGCATGTGACCGTTTGTTTCGTGAATCTCCTGGAGGGCATGTTTGTGGCCCTTTCACCAATGTGTTGCAGTACATTAGCGAGCTGCGCCAGGGGGTGTTGCTGGGGGAAGCAGGTTGCTGTGTACTGTCTGCTGTGGGATCACCATAGTTTCACCATATGTTCACTGTCCACACGCTGTGACCTCTCCAGTGTGAATAAACAGTCCGTATCCAAACCGTAATAAGGCTGGTGTAAGCTGATTATACCCAAAGTGCCCGCCTCTCTTGTATCTCATTTCATTAATCGCCCTTCCCCAGCCGACTGTAGTCTTCTTATAGTATATAACAAGACAAGGTGAACAGTTTTGCAGGTATCTGCATAAGTAAATATTAACTGTTCAAAGAGCAGCTTCAGCAACCTTGCATGTAAATGTATATCATGTCAATGATGGATGTAGTATTGACATACAGAATAAAAATTGACAAGTTGCATATGGAAAAACCTGAAATTGAAAATGCATTAAATGTATACTAAAATGGCATGTAAACTAAATTTCATTTCAGTTAATATTTAGACATAGTGCCTTTTGCAACAAGTTGCTTCAGGAGGCTTTATAGGAATGAATTATAGTTTTTAAAACAATGGAGGAGAGGAACCAGAAACTCCATGGTGTGGAGAAAAAACCCTCTGGAGGCCCAAGGCTGACCAGCTGCCCAGCCCCTCCTGAACATGCTAACAGAACACAAAGGTGCTGTAAGGACCATAACTGTAAATGGCTGTGTGAAGTAATAAACACTGAGTGTTCGAAGTGTCCAACGGTCCTGACAGTTACAATGAGTTCATAGGTTGCCCTGTGTAATGATACGACGTGAGGTTCCATTGGCTGTGAACCATCTTGTGTAGCTTTACACACAGTAAAATGCTGTTCTCCGTGTGGAGACATTTAGCAAACTACTGTTTTGACCAGTATGATGTAAGGAACTGGCTGGAGCAGACTGGCATCATGTGCTGCTCTGCTGTGACTTTGTACCCATTTAGGATATCACCTGAGTTAGGGCATGAGGGCATGTAACCTCACTGTAGGGATTTACTTAATCTCTTTTATTTAATCACCTTTTTAAAGAGGAGTCCTTTTTGTGGAAATATTGTTTCTCAAATCTAGCAGTAATGCTTAGGTCTTTAATTTCGATGTGGAATTGTAAGATGTGTACACGTTTTCAATAAGTCCTGCAAAATTAACATAAATAATGCACAGAATTCCTTAGCTTAATGTGCCATGTAAGTAATATTGTAAGTGCTATACTAGTTTAGAAAAAAAAAAGTCAAGTCCATAGTAGTCATATAATGCAATAGATCAGCACCGAATGGAATAGAATTCTATTCAATGCTGATCTGTTTCATTATATGACTACTATGGACTTAGCATAGAACAGATAGATACATCATTACACAAATTCTATCTTACAATGTATACAATTTTTTAATTAAAATAAGAGGTAATGGAAAAATAATACACTAAAATACATTTACATTTATTCATTTAGCAGACTCCTTTTTCCAAAGCAGCTTACAAATGAGTAAGAGCACACGTGCAAAGTAATATTGGTTTTTAACATGTTAAGAGAGCCACCTAAGGGAACTGCAATAATCCCAAAGTTTGTTCATCTTAAACACATTTTAGTATACAAAGAATGGTGGCACACCTAAAATACAGAGTTAGAATTTATAAATAAGCTTTTTTCTCATTAAAACCTATTACAAGAAAAGAGCTTAATGTAGCAATGTAACAAACTATATTCAGGACCATCACTTGATATCTTAAAATTATGCTTTTTCCATTTTAATATGAGCTTCAGCAAAAGTTAATGCAACAAAATACTGTGTTATTGTATTACTCGTAGCTGACAATTATATGATGAAACATTCCTTTTGGGGAGTGTAATGTTGAAATTAGTTTTATGAAATGGATTTTTTTTTTAGAGGTTTTTAATATGAAGGTTGCAAACGCTAAATTAAAACGCAATAATTTATATTCTGACTTCCCATTTTATGGCACCTTTGACTCCAGCACTGGTTTCAACTCTGACTATCTTATTAATTGTATAATAAATAACCTATGATATAACAGGATACAGTAAGTTAGCATTTTTATGAAACCGAACTCTTTGTTGACTTCTCCTACCTAGCCTAGGCTCAGAAGTTGAACGTTATTTTGGGGGTCAGTTTACCTGGCAAATACAAGCCTAAATTAATTATATTTAAGTAACTGTTCAGTGTTTAGTACTTGTCATATGTGTGTTGTGCATTAGTAAGTAAAGCACTTGCTGAGCAATCAGAGCTGCCCTGGTGTGTCTTCGCTGCCCTGTGTCGTTGGGCTTCCTGTCCTCAGTACTGCACATTTGTGTGTGTGTGGTGATTTTTTCTGTGTGGGACTGATGGCTTCAACACAAAACAGTGATTCCCTTTCTGGGCTCACAGTTTGCTTTCAGCCAGTAATGTTATTTCTAGTGTTTACTTAAACATAGAGAAGTCAGACTAATGCAGGTGTTGTATGCAGCTTGTTAAGTGGCACTCTCGGGGGCTCGGTGAGTTTTACACCAAAGTCACAGTCCTGGAGACCCACAGTGGGTGCAGCCTTTTCTTCCGACCAAGTTAATTTAATTATGACCACTATCCTAATTATCAGTTACATCGTTGCTTCTCTTCATCGTTTTGTATCATTTGCATCCATCTGCACTTAGTTGTCTTAATTTATTGAGAGAAAATAAGAGCTGCAAAGAAGAAAGTTAAACGTGAGACTCTTGCACTTTAAGTAAGTCTGTAACCAAAAATATAAATCGCACATTACTTTCATTGTTGCTGTTATTTCAGGATTAGAGCAGAAAATGTCTGGATACTTTATCATGGGGTTTAACTCAAGCAGCAGTGCCAGTGATAAAGGATGCATATCGAGAGCAGGGGCTGAAGTGATTATTAACAAGAAATTAAATATCAAAGATACACCAGAACTGTTAAATTGTTCAGCAGCAAAATGAGCAGGTCTCCAATGCTTTAAAGTTCTTATTAAAAATAAACAAAGCTTGTTGAGAATTTCTGGATTGATACTGCCTTTTTGTACAATTATTGTATTTCAGATTAAAGTTTCAGTTTAAAAAAAAAAAAAAAAAAAACCTTCACTGTCCAGGACCAAAAATGAATAGCCCTGGTTTAAAAGCTGCTGCGAGCGCAGAGCACTGTAATTCATCTCAACAGATTCATGTTTATACCAGTTTCCCTTTAATGTCCTTTTCTGTTCTCTACATCCTTCCTTAACACTGGTGAGCTGATCTCTCTTGAGAATGTGACTTGACACTGGTGAGCTGGTCTGTGGTGAGAATGTGACTTAACACTGGTGAGAATGTGACTTAACACTGGTGAGAATGTGACTTAACACTGGTGAGAATGTGACTTAACACTGGTGAGCTGGTCTGTGGTGAGAATGTGTTTTACGTGACTGTGGATGGGAGCTTCTCAGTCAGGGCCTGAATATAGGTGGAAACACTAATGTCATGCTTCAGCAGTTATATTGCTTTTTTTTTCCCCTCGTTATTTCAGGCTTCTGATGTATTTTTTCTTGACTATGTGGTATTGTAGAATTGTCATAGAAATGTAATTTGTCCTTACTGCTGTGATTCTCCAGTAGTTAAAATTGGACGCACATCCAAATACAGAGTTCTTAGGGAGAGAGCTGCTGTGTCATCTCAAGGGCACAGTGACAGATGTGCATGTAGGAGCAGACAGAGTCCAGCTCTCCTGAGTCTCACAGCTTACTGTCGCATACCTGTCAGCTTGTCTCCATCTGCTCTCTTCACACCAGCACCAGCAGAGCTGCCAGCAGGAAGTCTCAGTCTGGAGATCTGGGACTCGGGTCATTTGATGTCTAAATGGCTGTAGTTCAAGGGAAGTTCAAGATGAGTAGTTCTTGTTGTTCAGCTTCTCCTTGACTGATAAATAGTGATCTCGTTCTCTGACTGTTGGGATGATTATTTTATGTTTATGAACAGATTGGTGATTATTTTTAATGTTATGGAATAGAGATGGTGTTTTTATGAACAAATGTACAACATGTAGTTTGCACACACACTGCTTACAGGACGTTTTCCGGTTTGCAGCCCACAGCCTCATACCAGTTCGTGGGCCACTGTCTGGGAAGCTGTTGTTTATGTTTATTTTATTATAATTACATTTGTTATTTATATATACATAAATAGAATTTGGTTTAAGATATTGTGAGAAAATCAAATCATGAACGCAGTATTGTGAATTAAAATGTATCATGAGCTGAGCGTGTCATTACGGTTAACTGTTACAGTTGATTTGAGCTTAAGTTTACTGAAAAGCTGTATGACTAATCAGCAGTCACTGGTCTTTTTTTTAACTTTTTTTTTTTACAAACAGACTTATGTCATTGATAAAGTTTGAATTTACAACGTATTTGTGTGAACTGTGAAATTAATCCATGGATAGTTGCAACTAACTATTGTTGTGTGATTGTGTGTAGTGTTTACTACATTTATCACTGACTAATGCAGAGTTGCAATGCAAGCAGATCAGCTAAAAGTAGTTGGATCTATATGTAATAATTAATCAAAATTAATCGATTAATTTTTTTTTTTCCGATTAATCGAACAAGAAAATTTTAATCAGTACCAGTCCTACATTTTTTTTTCTTCAAATTCTTCAAAAATCACAATTTTTCTGTCAAAAAATTTCTTGCCTGAATTACACCACACATTTTTGCATTGATCAAAAGCTCCAGATAGTTATGTGCAGTTCTCAGTTTTCTATGCAGTGAAGGCTTTAAGACATTTGAAAATGCTAAAACAGTTACTGAATAAAGTTTACTGTAATGCCTCACCAATGACAGACAAGACAGCTGTGGTGGGCCTGGCTACAGAGACATAGCTAAACGTGTCAGTGCAGGAAAATGGTACTGTAGGCACACTGTCCGCATAAGATAACTATCCAGTTAGTGCATGGATGTTGAACAGAAGTACAAACAATAGACAGACAAAAACATTTTTATAAAAACATCTTACTAAGTGACATGATAAACTTCAAATGAGGGACAAGCAGTTGTACTCCTGACAGTTGTAAAACCCCAATGCTAACAATATACAGTAGAGTAATATATGAGAGAAATCGTAAAAATATGGTTATACAAACTTCAGAGTACAAGTAACTAGGAACCTTTACAACCGCAGTAGGGTGGAAGTGTTCTCCTCAGTAGTGCTTGGTCTTTCCTCTAAGTGAGCCAGAGACAGGGATGTACCGAAGAAGAGAGCCTGACATCAGCCTGCTGTCCGTTTTGAGCAGTATAGTCTTCCTCCTGTATCTTATCAAAAACCTAGATTGCACTCAACTATGCTATATATGGTCCTAATGTGGACTGCTGTACAGTGCTGAAAGAGCTCTGACGTGGACATAAGGTGCTGAAAGAGCTCTGACGTGGGCAAAAGGTGCTGAGAGAGCTCTGACGTGGACACAAGGTGCTGAGAGAGCTCTGACGTGGACACAAGGTGCTGAGAGAGCTCTGACGTGGACATAAGGTGCTGAGAGAGCTCTGACTTGGACATAAGGTGCTGAAAGAGCTCTGACATGGACTGCCGTATGGTACTGAAAGAGCTCTGATGTGGACGTACGGTGCTGAAAGAGCTCTGATGTGGACTGCCGTACGGTGCTGAAAGAGCTCTGATGAAATTGCTAGCAGTTCTGCTTGGTGTTACTGCCTGATACCATGAGTGCTCTCATCATATGGTGTGCAAAGGTCAAAAGAAGTTTTCTCCCCAGTTGCAATCTCTTGTGGAAACCCCATCTGAGAAAGACTGATGTATTGGTTTCTGTCACCTGTTGTTGCTGTATGTATTTACCATATTCAAACTTTAAACGGCTATAAGATGGATAAAGCTTTGGTTCCATGGCCGTATGGTGCAACTTCTTTTGAAAAATGGAACTTTGAAGGCTTGGTCATCAGATTATCTCATGCTTGATTGTGGTTTCACTGAGCTCTGCTTATGTCAATGTAGAAGTTCACAGAGCCAGTGGTTAAGAGCATGATATTCTCATCCTGGTTCTGGCATGGCAGCTTGGCTCAAGCTGATTTGGGCGTTTCAGGTGTGTCATTGTGTGCTGTGTGAACTTTAGTGCAGACTTATTTTTCTCTTGACTGTCGTCTTCCCAACATTCGTCCTCTACTGTATCCAGCTGCATTTGTTTCTCCTAAATTTCAGTGATACTTGATCTAAGATGAAGGAAGGTTTTCCAGAGGAAAAGTTTATTTTTACTTAGTTTGGAACTGTGGTGTAGGATAAACATTCAGTCTGGTTGGGCACATTCAGATGTTTCCAGACCTAATATTTTCCAGTGTCTAATAAAATATTAAAGATGTGAATAGGATCCTTGATCACCCTTGAATAATAAGGATGTTGTGGCATTTCATGCATATTATGCGTGTCCTGCGTGCCGGCTGCCGACCTCTCTTGGGCCGCCGAGCTTTCTCAGGCCGTCAGCCGCTGGGCTCTCTCGGACAAATAAAGCCCATTTGAAACCCGCTGCTTGTCTAAATGATGTTATTCCATTACGACTTATGAAAGATACTCATTCCAATAGTGTCCCAGGTATCTTGGAGATTATAAATAGTGGACTTTCTACTGGGGTTATTCCAGTATACTTTACAGTGGAGGTGGTGCAGTCTCTAATTAAAAAACCTTGTCTGGACCCATCTGTACTTTCAAATTACCAGCCTATCTCCAAGCTCTCATTAAATTCAGTTCTAATTATTTTTATATAGCGCCTTTCACAACAATGTGCCTCAAAGTGCTTTACACAAGAAATTGCAGATATTGAAGAAGAAACTATAAGAATTAATACAAATGAATGAAGCCAGACAACAACGGAAGATTCTGGATAACACAGTTCTCCTACTATTACAGCCTTTTCTAGATACTCGAGGCATACTTGAGATCTTCCAGTCTGGTTTTAAAGCTTTTCATGCGCTGAATCTGCACTTTTGAGGGTTTTTAATGATCTTTTAATGATGACTGACGCCGCTGACCACGCACTTTTGTTATTAGATCTTTCATCAGCCTTTGATACTGTAGACCATGAAATTTTGATCTCACAGTTGGAACACTAGGTGGGGATCAAAGCTACAGCTCTGAATTGGTTCAGATTATATTTGATCGGGAGGAGTTTTAGAGTCTATTGGAGGCTCCACTTCTTCATCTGTGCCACTCATGTGCAGTGATCCCCAAGGCTCTATTCCTGGCCCCCTTTTGTTTTCTTTACAAATTCTCCCCCTTGGATCCATGTCTCAGATCTATGTTCCTTTAAAGAAAAATGATGGTAGCTTTCTTAGATTGCTTTTAGATTCTTTTAATGATATGAAATCCTGGCTTTGTTTTAATGACAGTAAGTCAAAGTGGTTTTATTGTCATTTCAACCATATATAGTTAGTACAGTACACAGTGAAATGAAAAAACTACATATAAAAAAAAACTACATATAACAACATATAGCTGCACAAGATACATGTATCTAAGTTAACTAAAAAGAGACCCTGAATACATAAAGTGCACAAGTGCAAAAGATGTGCAAACAGTGCAAATACAGCCACAACACAAAATGTACAAGGCAGACAGTGCGTCTCTCTAATATGAATTTCAGGTGCGATGATGCACACTGATACAGCAGACTGACACAGAATACTGATGGTCTAAACAAGATAGACTACTTGGCAGCCATAACATAGAATTGTTTTTAGCACTAATAATACCGCCTCTGTTTCTCATTTGGACCTGGGTCCTTTTAAGCCATATCTTAAGCCTGTAGTGATGAATCTTGGAGTGAAAATGGACCCTGACTTTTTGCTGGATAAACAGATTAACAACATGGTGAAGGCTGGTTTTTACCAGTTGCATCTTTTGGCAAAAGTAAAATCATTCCTGTCCTTGCGTATTTTTCAAACCTTTGTACATGCTTGTATCACGACTACTGTAACGCTTTGCATGTAGGAGTAAGTCAGGCATCACTATCACGTCTTCAGCTGGTGCAGAGCGCTGCAGCTCGTATGCTTACTGGTGCCCGTAAGCATGAGCATATTACTCCAATACTAGCATATTTACACTGGTTCTGGATCTGTTTTAGAATTGGGTTTAAGAGTTTATTGTTAATTTTTAAGGCTCTTAATGGTCTTGCTCCCTGTTATATTTTCGAACTTCTTCCCCCGTATATCCCTGCACAGCCCCTCAGATCCAGGGTTCAGCTGCTCCTTTTGGTACCTAAGACCAGGCTTAGGAGCAGAGGTGACCGTGCTTTTTTCAGTCACAGGTCCCAGGTTATGGAACAAGCTCCCTCTACATGTAAAGCTGGCCTCAAGTGTGGAGGTTTTTTGCTGGCTTTTAATTCAGACTGAGGGCCGTTTGCTTTGGTTTAATTTGTTTTTGAGTCTTGTTTTATTATTGTATATTATCTCGTTTGTTCGTGTTTGTTTTCTGCTGTTTTACTTTGGCTTTTCTTTTATTGTATATGTGATGTAAAGCACTTTGGCCAACCTTGTTGTTTTTAAATGTGCTATATAAATAAAGTGGATTGGATTGGAATAGAAAGTTTCTGTCCGTTATCTGCTTTAATGGACATGTGTCTAAGAGATGGAATTTGTGGCCGAATATTCTTGTTTAACAAATCATCTAAGTATTTTTGTTTCAGTTACATAGCTTACTGTTAATGAGTTATGATTTCTTCTGAAATTAAAAATGTAACACCTGTAATGCCACATTTCTTTTCATTTTTGTTTAATGAATTCAGAATGTGTTTCTTGAATGGTGTTATATGCATAAGTGTTATTTAATAATTAGGTATGTTACAGTTAGGTAAACATAAAAATGAAGAAATCTTGAATAAATCTGAAAATAATGGAGAAAAAACACTGAGAACAAAAAATAAAACGCAGTACACAGGGCCCAATGAGGGGTGTCCCTTCAAAGGTCAGGAAACGTTTCACGAGGTAATGGCTTCTCTGACGGTGTAAAAATGGACCACTGTCACAATGAGTGATATGTGAGGATTGCAGTCCTGTGGCGGACGCATGGGAGGCAGACGGTCCTCTGCAGTCGTCTCTATGGTTCTGTGTGTAGTGGTGCTCCCTCACGCTGGGTTTAGAGCTGCAGCTGGGCCTCTTGTCTCTTCCTGTTGGCACGCCTGAGAGGAAAAAGCCCCATACATCTTCTACCATGCTCTGGAATTCTGCTCAAAATGATCTGAGCATAATTGTTGGTGATTCTTGAATCTTTATGAAGTCTGCCATACAGATTCAAGTTTGACTATTGTTAATAAGTACCTTCCTAATGTCCTGTTCTTGGTGTAATTCGTCACTTTATAATACAAGGATTTCACAAGCTTCTTAGATTTCATTTTAGGTACTCGGGGCCTTATTTATAAAACTTCCTATGGAAAATTACAAATCTGAATACGCACAAAAAAAATCTGATTTATAAAACCTGGTGTACACTCAAAAAACATGGAGTACACTGAAAAGCACACTATCTTGATAAATCACACTTCTTAGAATTGTGCATACAAGCACGAGCCCCGAAATCCTGCCCGGTTACAACCTGGAAACAACCATGTATAAAAATGCAAATCACTTACATTTCTTTATTATATACACTTGTAACCATTCTTTGTGTGATGAGATGATGGCAGAGAGAAAGAAACCAAAGAAAAGCAGTGTTTAGTGTTTCTAAGAAAACTGATGATCCTTCTGCCATAATGTCAGGTCTGTAGCTAACACTCCTCATCACAGCTGCACCTATATGTTACCACCTAGCTGTTGTATCTTCTCCATTTCATCTTGATCTTCAGTTTCATCACATTAAAAAAGGATGGGAATTTTTTTGTCGTCTTTGATCTTCACATAGAAGCATAGGTTCCAGCAAAGGCTTATGGGCCTTCCAGCTAGCTTTAATGTGTGTGAGTGAGTGAGTGTCAGTGTGTGAGTGAGTGTCAGTGTGTGAGTCAGGTACCCACAGGCTGTCTGTTCACAGCCCCCTACCTTGTGATGTCTTGGTTTTACCTTTGTGCGGCCACTCCATGTCTGTCTGTTCTGTTAACACTTGCCTGAGTATAAAGGTTGGAGTGGCCTAAGAGCTGCCAGCACGGAGTCCTGATGTAGCTCAGTCTTCATCTCCTGCTCATGTTAATGTGTACCAGCTGCCAGGAAACTCCAGCTGTTCTCTCTTGCTCTCTCATATTTCCTCTGCCCAACTGCTTCAGTGGTTCAGGCTAGGGAGGAAGTCTGTGTATCTGATGTTTTTGCAGAGCAGCTCATGAAGTGCTTCTGTGAGACCCTCAGTGCCAGCTGTGTGGCTCTGTGCCTGGATCAGGGCAGACTAATTTTTCTTCTCCTTCACAGACACACATCGGTTATCTTCACCATGGTACAATGTTTCTGGTTTCTTTTTGTTATCTGCTTATTTCCATTGGATAATGGAAATCATTGTTAATAAGTACCTCATAATGGAAGTGACTGTAATACTTAGTGTTTATGAATTAACTTCAACCCATAGCTGAAAGCTCATCTGTTTTTAGTTTTGGCTCCACTTTGGTGGTGCTGGTGCTCTCAGTGTGTGTGCAGACCAGATGATGGTGACATATTTCTGGGCTAGCCAAAGAAGTTTGCTGAGAAATTGCTTGTTTGATGGCTCAAGTGCATTTTCCAGTGCCTATGAGATGTGTGTGTCAGTTGTGTTTAAAACTAAGAGAATCTGTTGTGGACACTAATACAGATGTGGGCTTCGTAATGAGGCTTTTGGCAAGACTGCTCGTTCCCAGATGATAGTCATATGCTCTGCCCACAAACTGATGGAACTTATCCTGTTTTCACTCCTGGTGCACATGTGAATTGTGTAGTTGTGAAAGGGATGGAGAAACCAGGATAGAGAGGAGCTGTTGTAATGGTGGCTCAATGGGTAGAACATCAGGCTAGGATACGGAAGCCTCTTGGTTCAGATCCCAGTCCAGGTGCCAGGTGTGTCCTTGAGCAAGACCCTAAAACAGTAGCTCCCTGAGCACCGCATATGGCTGCCCACTGCACCCCCAGGGGCAGGGGTTAAATTCAGAAAGCAAATTCCATGTATGTGACAAACGTACTTGGCTATGAACCTTCCCTTTTATCAGATTTCTCAATGGCTCAGCCATGCCTGTGTTTATAGCATCCTGGGCACCTGCAGATGCCCAAGCCTGTCCCACTGCTTATGCCTGTGCCCCTGTTTGTGCTCCTTTCTGCAGCCACCCGGTACATGTGTAAAAGAGTAGCCAGTACACTGATCTAGTATTTGTTGTCATGGCTTTTCCTAAACTGTTATTGTCAGGAGTTTCATAACGTTAGCCTGATCGTCTTTATCACCATCACCTGCTGTAGTGAGCCATTCTAAAATGCATTATGAGAAATATAATGTTTTCCTGTATTAAGTGCTTGGAGGAAATGCCCTTAGCTGTTACATGTGATGTTGTAACAGGCTCCTGATAAAGATCAGGTGGTGGACCTGTGATAGACACCACACCTGTGTTACAGCAGTGTTCTGTCATTGTTCTACTTCTATAAATATGGCCACGCTTCCAAGCTGCTTAGTTGTTAAAACTGTCTTTATAATGGTATTTAATCAATTTCAAATCAACTTAAAATTATATCATTTGAAATCAGTTGAGAACTAAATTGTGTCATTTACATCATAGTGCTACTTACAGTCAAAGTCTCAATAAGTACCTGTTTACTGTGTAATGTTAGCATGCCCAGGAGGGGCTGGGCAGACAGTCTAACCTGGGCCCCCAGAGGGTTTTTTCTCCACACTCTCGTGTTTTTGGTTCCTCTCTTCTGCTGTGGTCTAGTTTTATTTGTATTTATTCCTACTGCTTATTCCTTAATATGTGCAATTTCGTCTGTAAAGCACTTTGAGGCATATTGTTGTAAGAGGTGCTATATAAAAATGAATTGTGTAATTGTAAACACCGCAAAACTTTTTTTTTTTTTTTTTTTTTTCTTTCTTTGAGGTGTTTGTCACTGGTACCATTTGAAGTCTTTTAATTGAAATCAGTGTCTTATGTAATTGTGCAGTACAGGGTTTGCACCTGACAATACTAAGGTTAGTGTTAATCTTTTGTCCAGCTCGTGTTTTTCTCACACTGGTCTGCTGTGAACTATAGTGTAACAATAACAGTGATGTTGCATGTGGTGCCGTGGCCCATGTGCGATTGCCGTGGCCCATGTGTGATTTCTGTCTGTGTTTCAAATTCTTGTGGTGTTGCTGCAATTACGCTGGCTTTAACTCTGACTCTCCCCTTTCTTCAGGGGCCCCTTCAGCCTGGTGAGGAGATGCATCAACAGAGAAACTGGCCAGCAGTTTGCTGTGAAGATAGTGGATGTGGCCAAGTTCACCTCCAGCCCTGGTCTCAGCACAGAGGGTACAAGCTGAAACTTTTTTTTGTTAAACTAGCCCACACACACACACACACACACACACACACACACACACACACACATACACGCACGTTTGCGTGTACGTATACATGTGTATGCACACACACCTTGAAGTCTGCGACTTGGAACACAGACAAAAGACAAAAGTATGAGTCTCGCTAATTTATTATATCATATTATATATAAATTATGCAGTGTCAGTGTTATACAAGTTTTTTTTTTTTTTTTTTCTCTTCCCTTTTTTTTTTCCTTCTTTTGACCATCTTTGTTTTAGAGGTGCTGCAGGTTTTCAGCATGATTAACGTTTCCCGTGTCAGTATTTGGCCCTGTTGATGTGTAAAGTCACAGCAGCATCTCTGTGGCACCAGTCGGCGCCTCCTCTCTGTGGCACCAGTCGGCGCCTCCTCTCTGAGCTGATGGCTTTACAGCCTGCTGCTCAGGTCTGTTTCACTGCTCCATCGCCTGGTGCTCACTGAGATAAAGCACTTCGATAACAAGAAGTGCTGTTCTGCTGCTATGATTCATTTACAAGATTGGATGTCCAAATGTGTCATATAGAAGTGACAGGATTCTGCTGTGTCACGGTCTACATCCATGACACTTGTTTCCTTGTTTTGTTTTGTTATCTCTTATAGTCAAAGCTGAAGTCTTTATTAGCCTTAAAACCTGATGCAGCCAGTAGTCACATAAAAAATATTTTTTGTTTAGTAGTATTGTTAGACTGATCTGTGAGCTGCGTTAAGGCTTGGTTCCGTTCTGGTTTTGTGAGCTCCATTTTGGGTTGGTTCCGTTCTGGTTTTGTGACAGATGGGCCTTGTTCGGCCTGTACGACCTAGAACTCCTCGGCACTACTGTAAATGTAACTTTATGGTTTTAAATATACATTTCTGAACATCTTTTCACATTTGTACATTCTTGTATGTGTACTCATGAACATTGGCTCACATTTGTGGGCTTTTTAAATGTGTACTTTGCGACTGTTCTGATGAACTAATAAGAGCGGATTGATATTTTTGTGAAAGAGCAAGAAAGCAGGACATCAGATGATAGTAGATGGTATGACGTTACTGGTAGGACCGCTTGCTTGTTACTAGCTTGTTAAACCGACTGACTAATTGCAATGGATACGTGGAATCTAAAAGACAGCATAAACTGCCTTGCTTGTTACGTACCCAGTTTACTTAGGAATTTTGCTCAACATTCTTTCACTTGAGGGGATTCTTGTGTTATTCCAGCATTAATTTTGTAGATAGCTGTTTGAATGGAAGAGTACAAGTGAGATTTAATTGTCATATGGTGTACTTTATCCATTGAAGCCTTTCATGTTTGCATGTCTGTTGCCTGACTGGATGACATGACCCACAACAATTAAAATAGCCTGATGATCTTTCATGGGCCTAAGTGGTCTCACACCGCCTCTGCAGGTACTCATTGAATTTCACTTGACTGTGCGTTTTTGGTGCAATACTTGACAAGAATGGCACAAACTCCTGCTCTGTTTTTACACAGCAAGCACAGTCTTCATAACAAGAAGAAAAACATGAGTTCTAGACAAAGTATACTTTACTAACAATGCCCACATCACCTCTTTTGTGCCTGCTGTGATTTGCTGTTGAAAAGTTTGTTTCTTGGCAGGATGCTCTAGTGCTTGGTCAAAGTCACTTTATAAACTGCTGGATATAGAGAGAAGTGTATGTGTGGGAGGTGCTGTGCGGAGCGGAGTGTCTGCGTGGGAGGTGCTGTGCGGAGCGGAGTGTCTGCGTGAGATGTGCTGTGCGGAGCGGAGCGTCTGCGTGAGAGGTGCTGTGCGGAGCGGAGCGTCTGCGTGAGAGGTGCTGT
>JABJVR010019978.1:0-21295 GCA_025773905.1 Chitala chitala
CTTGGACGTGTGCACACGAGATTAAAAGTGGCAACACTCAACAGAGTACGGCTAGTGTGCGCTGACTTGCTGAGTGAGAAAGTGAAACACACCACTGAGCAACATTACAAAGGCACATTGGACTCTGAGGCTCTATGAAGACTTCAGTGTGCAGTGTCAGAATGGTTTAATGTCTTTGAGCTTGTTTGTGTTTCCCATGCTGTTAACATTTTATACAAATCTGACTCACAGGAGTCTTTGACAGAGATGTGGAGAGAATAAAATGAATACAAATAAATATCAGAAATAAGTTTAAATGGTCTTGACCAGATCTCAAAACTGATAATAGTCTGATTTCTATTGTGGCTTTGGACCACTGCCAAGGCTTGAACAAAATAACTGTCCTCAGGAATATCGTTGTAGATGAGGAGATTAGCAACTCCATTTTTTTCCACAAAACAATATCCATATGACCTAGCAAGATGGCATTCATTTACTGGGAGAGAGCAGCCTGATATAGCATCTGCATTCTGGTACCGGGTTCTCTGACTTTGCTGTGACTGTGATGTAACCTTGCTCTTTAACTCTGCTCCGTGACTATACTGCAGTTGTGTTTCATGACTTCTGCAGCTGCACTCCAAGACTGCTCTGTTGCTACACTTTGGGAATTACTAACCTTCCAAGTAGTGACGTACAAAAATATAACCATGCCAGCCTGAGTATGTGGTACGTAGTTTACATAACTAACAATGCCACTTGGTATCATCCTTCTTCACTGGCAAAATTTTAAAAATTATAAATGGCAAACGCCATTTACCTTATTTATGTGTATGCTGCTCTGATGTGTACTAATATATATAGTCCTAAAGCATTTCTACAGACATTATATGCAGTTATCATACTCAGTGTTTTAAAACAAGCATCAGTATTTTAATCATAGTTTATGAGATTTGAAGAAAAACAAAACAGATTTTCCTGCATCTTTAACTTTACCTTAGTTATAGCTGCATTTTGTAGAAAACAAGGACATACTCTGTTATTTTATCTGCATCTATCTAGCTCATCTTATCTAGAGATGATGACATTCCAAACCAGTCAGCCAGATCCTCACCAGTCTTTGTAAATGGTTCTGTAAAGGGGACTGGTTTTATTTGGTTTTATATTTGTACCTCAAACCCAGAAATCTCAACTGCAATCACACACACACACACACACACACACACACACACACACACATATAACTGAAGGAATAATTGTGTAGGAATTACTGTGGCTTTACAGTATTTACCGACTGCAGTTAGACTAATTTGTTTAGGTTGGTTTCATGGTGTGACACAACTGTGTTTCATTCAGTTGTTAATCTTTTATTGTGCAGACCAGTTTTCCTATTAGCACAGTTTACCATGATTAACAATATCCGCTCCCTTATTTAATACTACCTAAATGTTCCACTTAATCAGCTTCCTGTGGTTTATCTGGAGCTTATACAAAGCTGGTCAGGATGGCGTCCGACTGCTAACCCAAGACAAACATCTGCCTCTCCACGGCAGCCGGCTGGACAGAAACAGAGAAGGAAAAAGACAGTTAGCACGTTTCATACTTTATTAACTTGGTCCTAAGGGTCAAAAACATACCACAAAACAACAAACAATGCACTGCTCCACCACATTTTCCTAAAGGTGGCTCCTGTTAAAATTGCACTGATATCCTGGTATTTCTGGGTTCCAAAAGCAGCTGCTTCTTCATGGTGTCCCAATTCAGCAGCTTCTTCCGTTCCTCATCTCTCAGAGGCTCCATTTCCCAGCATCCCTCCAGAGATCGTCTGCAGTCTAATGGAGACACGATCTATGGCCAGAGCTTTGGGAAATAAAGCGCCTGATTTATGGAGAGAGACAGGGCCAATTGCTCACAATGTCCTCCCTATAGATCTCTAGCTCAGGCCTTTTCGCTCACATAGATGTTCTTGGTCTTCTGCAGTAAGTCCAGGTTTTATTTGGGGGAAAAATAAAATATCTCAGAAAAGCACATTTTCTGGTAGGGCTCTGCACTAATGATCTTTAGATTCATTTCGTGCAAATCTTTGTCGTTACACCCACTGCAAGGTGGGTGTAACAACAAAGACTAGAAGTTTATAAGCCTTCTAACAACAAAGACTAGAAGTTTATAAGCAACTGATGTCATCATTACAAATCAGGATTGGTAATTTAACCTCTCCCAACAGACAGGTATACCCAAAAGATTATTGTCGGGCAGCCCAAAGAGGACTAGAAGTGGACTAGTCAGATGCAGCGATTTTGAACCCAAGGCCTGTGACTGAGCACAGAACACAGGGAACCCGCACCATTCTGATAATTTAATGTGAACACAGGGGGTACATCCCAAACAAAAGTCAGGCCTTGATCACGGATGCTAAAATCAAAACAAGAACAACTTAATGCTTCATAAACATTTCGATGAATCCATGCACCCTATATAATTCATGGCTTTACATTCTGACGTTTGGGTGCAGTCACAGCGAGATCGTCATAATCCTCCAGGACTTTGCGTTAATCCTGCTAGGAGAAGGCAATTAATCTTCATGGTTAATCGTATGATAGAGGCTCTTTGAGTGATTAACTGGAGCTCTTTGAGAAAAGTTTGCTGGCATAATACCTAAAGGAGCAGAAAAACATGCATGCATGTGTCTTTACACGTGTGCAAATGCATAAGGGTACTTAATCAGAATTGCTCCTACAAATGTTCAGCTATATAAATGACAAAGGGCCATAAACCTTGAGCTACAATGAATAGCTGAAGTTTGTACAGCAAGTGTCCAGCCATGCAAATAACAAAAGGAACGCCTTTCTAAGGATGTGATGTTTACTCCTCTGTTCTTACATACAAAGTAAAATGATAGTCAAAACCATTTTTTGAGAACCAACAAACAGACCTCTCCTCCCTGAAGCATGCCGCTTGCAAACTGCATGCCTCCTCCCTCCCCCAGCAACCCGCCAGCTGCCACCATTTCAGCTGCTCTTCTGTACCAGTTGTCAGTGCTTCCTGTGATGATCACAACGCTTCACCGCTCCGTTGCTGTTATCCACCAAGTAACGAGAGGTGCCCGGTGATTAGGCGACTCACAGCACGCCTCCGTAACATGAAAGCTTCACTGAAACAGGCCGCTAAAGAGAAAACCTTCTGGAGTCAAACTTTTGCTAAGTGACAAATGCAGCTGCCTTTCTCAAATTTGGTTCAGGAATTTAAAGCTCTCTGTAACTAATCAGATAAACCATTAAGTTTATTCTCAATGCCTGAAATGATCGAAATAACTAATATGTGGCCTTGAGTTTTTATTCAATATGGATAAGAGGAGCAACTATGCCGGGACTCAAACCTACTAAGGCAGCCCACAAAGAGTTGATAGGTAAAAGGATTAACCCACTGAGCTAAAGACCTTTTCTCTGGGTGGGGGACTAATCGGACTCTTGCCCTAGCAATCGGGGGTTCTACCATAGCAGTACTTTAAACTTCGTTACACACATGAAATTTTTATTTGAAACATCAGACAACTGGGAGGTTGTAGTGATGAATCAAAGATGGAACCCTGCTGTCTGGCCAGAGACTTCCATGTTCTGATTCACCATGCCCCAAAAAGTGACAGATTACAACTACAGTAATCTGAAAAAATTAGTATGACATAAGGAGGTACATGTTAGCCTTGAATAGCATGCCATTTCCTGAATAAGAGAACAAGATCAATGTTTATGATGAGAAACAAACACTGGCAAACAAGTACTGCTTACCTTGGTATAGCATCAATGGCCTTTAGTAGACTTCAAGATCATAAACTTTGACTGACAGAATTTTCAGAGCATGTAACATAGATAATATTGTGCCTTTAATAATTTACTGGAAGGCTTCTTGGCACTAAACAGGCTATATATAAGGCCTTGGTTATAATATATTTAGCCATTTGGAGAAGATTGTTTACAGGATATCAGAGAATATGGCACAGGAGGGAAAGAGATGCCGTTTATTTTGACTTTTAATACAATATTACTATGTAAATATACTGGGGTACATGAAATGACAAATTCCCCTTTAAACCTTTACTTTTTTTGTTAAAGGTTTAAAAGGGTTTATTTCTTCACACAAACACACACACACACACACACACACACATTTACACAACGTATGCATGAAATATGTGTAGGGGATGATTTTTTCATGTTATTTTTCCCAAACCATGCCTTTGTGAGCTAAATTCACATCGGTATTCTGCATGGTTACAAACGCATGGGTTAGGTTCTCTTGTTGCCATGGTAACAGCCCGTGTTGAAAAAAAGCATGTCAGTGGAGTGCCTGTCCTAGACTCTATACTCCACCCTACCCCAACCCTTACCACAGCTGGCAGTACAGCCATGCACTGGGGATAAATTTGTTATCATCCATGGTTACCGAGAATGTGCGTAAAATACAATAATAAAAAAGGAACCACCTATGAACTATATAACGGGCATCTGTAATGTAGTTAAAATATAGGCTAATTAGCAGCACCTTGGGAGGAGAAGAGTGCTTTTAGTGACACTCAATTGAAACATCATGCTGTAGCTCAGCGAGAAGGTTCTGCAAGTGTCTAGCTGCACAATTGCTGGAAGCCCATGACCTGCACTGTCTGTGCATCACCCCGTTACTGACAGAACTCCTAACAAGCAACAGCAGCTGCTTGAACTTCCCACAGCTGGACTCTAAAGCACACATGAAAAGCATGAGCGAGTACTATGGCAACTGAAAATCTCGCCATGACTGAATTCAGCACAAAAATTACGTGTCCGGCACGTTACATCTGCTGCCTGTAGAGGTTTTGCTTTAACACATGCTGTTCAGTCACTCCACACAAACAGTACAGACCAAGTACGCAATTCCAACCCAGTGCCTGGAAACCAGATAAGGCTTTGGAGTGCTACTGCACTACCTTTTCCACTGGGATCCCCCCATGTTCAATTGAGTTCAGGGCACTGCCAGAGCCCTGCTTCTGTCACAGCCCCCAAAAACAATCCACCTTTATCAGGTGTTTCAGGAGTGCCACCCCTTTACAGTAACACATTGCTTCCCTAAGGCTCTACACCTGTCTGCAATGAATTTAACATGCATGCATTTTACACCTCGCCTCCAACACAGGACACTCAGTCTCATCACAGCAGCAGCTTATTCCATTGGGCGCCTTGTACAACACACATTTGAGCCCCTCCTTTACTGCCAGTCACACTGGGAAGAACACAGCTTAGCGCAGCTGGTGTTTTTGCTGAGAGCTAAGAACAGGCTCTCTTTACTCATCACAACCCACTGACCCCACATAAGGCAGCTCGGGAGAGGTGCACTGCTCTTACATCTCCACTGCTGTGCTGATGCTGGGTCAACCGCTCACTATTTCACCCTTCAATAAACCAAGATCCTGGCAGAGCCCAAAGCCCATGGCTGCCAATACACGGTTTCCATGCACATGCAGAGTCATGGTGGCAAATTTAATAATGCCAATGTGTCTGCCGCTGTTTTGGTTGATTTCACTGTACTGACATATCAGTGTGTTATTCAAATCCATGATTTTCTGTGGTACCAGAGAGCACTGATGAGTTACATGTCACCACAGTGGGCAGTTCTGACAACCGGCAGGAACAAGTATAGATAAAGGCAGAAAGCAGACGTGTCCATAAAAGGTTTGTGTGTACACTTATGTAAGCCATTATTCCCACACATATGTACCTGTAATAGGAGCTCTTTATGTGGAGTTCATGGATTGGATTTAGGGGGTCCGTGAACTTCTCTATGAGAAGTCATTCATAGGCTTCTTCAAACTCATACATAATTTAGAAAAGGCGGGTAGACATACCAGATTGTGCTAAAACAATAAATTTTGAGCACCCCATCCCAACACTCACCTAAGTGTGCTCAATATTTGGTGACCGTTTCTTCGATTCTTTTTGCAACAATAACGTTTATGTGTCTGAGATCGCTAGAATTAAAGCACTACTATGGTGCTATTTAGCTGGACCGCAGGTGCCCATTTTAGTTCTTGACTAAAGTCAGTTCAGACGGAAACCACACATGCATGAAAAATGAAGACGTGAGGGTTTTTCATTGGAAGTGTCAGTCTGGAGCAAGGTGTTTCACAATATTGCTGCCAAGAATGCCAAGAAAATACACAATACAACCATTTCACTATACATACCTACAGTGAAATCCAAGTGTGCAGCATTTAAAATTAAATTAAGCAAATGCCCTTCTTGGAACCTTGCTCAATGGAAAAGCAGCTCACACTTCTCCATGCAGGACCATGTTCTGAAGCTCAGAGCATGGTGTGCTTTTGCAGTGGAAAAGCGACAGTAGTGGCCAGTTCACCTAATGTGCACATGTATGTTCAGGGGGAGGAGGAGATGTATATTATATGTGGATACAGCAAAGCTTCAGCAAATCTCTTTCTGATTGTGATGTTATCTGCTGTGTCAGGCTGAGAGCTTGATTAGTGCATCATGTAGTGTTTTGATAAGAAGGGTACTTCTGTTACCCAGGGCACTGTATGAGTTGGTGCAATGCACGACTGACTACCAGAAGAGCATCCTCTATTACACATAGGACTGAGGAAGACAACAGAGCTACCCGCTGAGCCACAATGTCTCCTGTACACGAAACCTCATTCTGCATAAATCCTTTTCCGCCCTGAGTGCTCTCTGCAGGAGTTGCCTGGTGCTATAGTTTTATAGGACGAAATGTTTAATATTTCATGTTCACCATTAGTGTTTATGGATCTTATTCTACACTTCACATCACAATAAAATAGTCCGATAACCCCGACCTCATAACAGATTTTATGATCTTGTAGTTATGTACACGTCTTTCAGTTTTCAGCCTGCATAATTCAATGATTTTTACAGTGCTTTATTCGACTTCACATGCTTCATGAAAAATAAATCAACAGAAAATCAATAGCATAGTTTGCCCCCACATTACTTTATTTACTGGGTAAACATGAGCATTCAAGCATCACACACTTATACAGCTGCAGAGTTTTTACAGGACCAGTTCAATTTAAGTACTTTGTCAACAGCAAGACGACAGTTTGCAACTACTGATGGCTTTGTCATAAGTCCAAGGGGTCAGCATCCATCCATCCATCCATCCATCATCAAATCCCCTTTCCTTTTTATGGTTGGACGTGGCCTCTCTACTTGTCCAACCAACAAAGCCGAAAAATCGAATTAAAATATTAGATTCTAGTCTTTCAAACTCTTTATATCTCACTACCAAGAACGAAAAGCAGATTGTCTGTATACTGTCAGCCAACCGGTTATATATTTAACATTTCTTAAATGTTCAGTTACTCGACCATCAGTAATTTGTATTGTAAAATTTGAAATGTCAAGGTTTCCTTGAAGCGACATTACTTAAAGCAAGCAGAGGGTAAATTTAACCATCCAATTTCTAGCTTTTATGCACCATCTGACATGTTCCAAAGTCTCAATTTCTATTGAGAATGACACATAAGAACAGCTATAAGCTGAGAAAATAACTGTTCATTCTTATATTCACCCATCCATTCACTATATCGCCTTTATCCAATTCAGGGTTGTGGGAAGCCTGGAGCCCATCCCAGGAGGCACAGAGCGCAGGGAAGGGGACACCCTGGGCAGGGCACCAATCCACCACAGTATAAATATCTCATATAAATGATTTAATTATTATCATTATGAAAATACTTCAGCAGGTTTGAACGGGCAAATCAGCAGGTGTTAGCGCTATTGATGTGTGGGGTTTATATTTTTTGCCCAATGACGCCACTGAAGACAGGTACTACTTGCATAAATTTGTAAATCCATGAGTCTCCAGTTTTAATCACACAACCAGTGTGTTACAAAGCCATGTGTTTGTGCCATTGAAAATTCCAGTTGAGCTGCCTTAGTTGTTGAGATATAAAACTTTGTTTACATGGTTACTTAAACATTGTACCATTTGTCATTCAGTATTGTTTACTAGAGAATGTATGGAGCACTAATAACTGGTTATTACTATTATTATTGCTATTACTTTTAATAACAATACTCCCGTTTACATTGTGTGCTTAACTGTCATGCCCCTGGTCCCGCCCTCTGTAGCTCAGTGTATGTCTAGGTTCCCTGTCCTGTCTAGTTTCCTGTCTCTTTATGCTCTCCTCATTTTGGTTTCACTTCATTGTATTAGTATATGCACCTGGTTTCACTTTTCTTGGGTTCCTTTACATACTCTCCTTCGTACCTTGCTGGCAGTGTCAGTGTACCTGTGGCTCGCACTGGCTGTGTATCGGCTGTTCACGTGTTTATGCTCCCTTTTGTGTCCAGTGTGTCCTATTAAGCTCATGCTTGTGCCTTAGCTCTTGTCCTACTGTTGTTTTGTTCTTCCTTGTTCACGCTTAATGAACACTTTGACCTGCAAAGAGACCTCTCCAGTCTTGCTTTTTGCATCCGCTTATTGGAACTGGGATATTAACCATCTTAGAATTATAATTTATCCAACTGTGAAATGATAAAAAGAAAAGGACTTTCAGAGTACAGTTTAAAAACATTTTAAAAACATAGAATGCTACAATATTGTACATGTGAGGAATAGAAGAGAGACCTGGTGCTCTACAGTTGTGTTTCTAATCATGCATTGTCCCACACATTTCCTCCAGATGTGTTTTGAATTTACCTTTATTTCAAATGTATAATCACAGTATGAAGTCCTACAACTTATCCAGCCTCTCCATTGCATCATCAGTTCCCTCTCTTTTGTTTGAGTCATTATATAAGCTCTGCAAAGCCTCTTTCTATCCTGAGAACTGTTTCTCCTGATTTGAAAATGTATGATGAATCTTTTACATGTCTGCTCAAGAGAGGAGTGAATATTCTTCTAGTGATTATATCCCAGCTTTCATTGACTGTTCTTTCATAGTGTTTATCTTTGCTGTGGCCTGCAGTCAGACACACTATAAATTAATTGTGTGTTTGTACAGGAGCTCCATTATCCACAGAAATGCAAGTGTGCTATAGTTCACACTAAATTCAATGCCAGTACTCTACTGTTACAATTGTAATATAACTGGTCCATTTCCTCAAACAGAATCGTGAGCTAAAAATGGGAATTCAGTAAACAATCAAGTCCCAATTATGTGCTCCCTGACCATCATGTTCCTTTCAGTGACACGAGCCACTGGTAAGCAGAAGCTAACCAGATAGTACAAAATGTTAAAAATCTGGCATTTCCCATAAAAAAGAAGGCAGTTGGGCCTCCCCATTTTCTATGTGAAGATGATTTCATTCAATTAGCCATATGCTTCATCATTCTGTTGCCACTTCGAAAAAAATACAACACTTTTCAGTGACATGATAGGATGTGTTAATGCAAACCATCATTTTCTGAGGATTCAGAATATAGAAACGGTGTATATATAGTAGACAGGAGAGAGAGAGGTTTTGATGAACAACGTAAGATCTGATTTGAATTGTCACACAAGACATTGATTTCCTTAACTGTCAAATTTGTCTAAATTATATACAAGTAATGAAAAAATTTTACTTGTATTTAACTAAAATATGACTAAATAGCAGTAGTTACACATTACGATGGAAATTAAAGAAATACATCATGCACGTGTTTCACAGATGCCATGTGTTTTGTGTAAAACTTTTTACTCCAAAAGTACGTAGTTCTGTCTGTCCAGAATTTCCTCGTATTTGCACGTGAGTTGGTAGTACTTCGCTCTTGTTGTCTCCTGACATTTTGGATTCATCTGAACATCAATTAATTTCTTAGTCTACCAGATGAACAGTATAAAATTTATTCAGCCCAGCATCTGAAGATTGCCTTCTGCAACTGAAAGTCAGATTATTAAATGCTATAGGTATATATAATTCACAGGGATGTTCGAGTTTAAATAAATTTTAATTTAAATATGAGGTCTAAAATTGTAACTGAAAGCAGTAAACTATTTATGTAACGACCATCTTAAAGAAAATTCTTTGAGTTATTCGCAAGAGAAGTAGGCATAGCCCCTTTTCTCCAAAAACATGAGATCTTTCACATCCGCTTGAACATTTCTCCTCATTTATTTATTACCAATACCCTTCAAGCCATTAAATTCCTTGTTGCACCCAACTTTGAAGTGGGAATTTAAAGGCTGGCTACAGGTACGCTCAAGCAAACTAGTGAAAGGACACGATTGGCCTGTTTTAGAATTTACATCTATATATTTTTAACGTTTTCAAGATATGAGTTAAGCGATAACGTGCATAGGCTTTAGCTGGAAATACGGCGCTGTAATATTATGTATATATAACTGTAACAATGCACTATTTTATATCAGGTGCAGATAAACAATGGATGTACGTGTACAACGGTCAAATTCTAGTAACAAATCGTAAACATGTACTCGTAAATCCACGGATACGAAATTAAATGTTAGTCTTCTTTTCGTTGTTGTTTCCTGTTGTTTTCTAAATTGTATTCTGTTAAAGCGTTAAACGGAAATGCTGTTATATACATCGGCAACGCCTGATGTTTTGCCGTATTAATTCAAGATCATTACAGGGTACAACGTAATTTCATATTGGAAATCTTTAGGCTGCAAATCCTAGTTTTAAAACCTTGGTTGCCTGTTATCCTCGTGCATAAAATATTTTATAATTATTTTTATGACACTCATTTCAATTATGAAGACGTGTAACAATTTAAGCAGGTTTTATGGTTTTCTCCTGATTGGTTTATCCGTATGTGCACATATTGCTGTAGTAAAAATATTGATGTCGGTCCAGTAGGCGGCGCCAAACGCCACAGTCAATTGCCTCTCAATGGGTAGGGTTCCTTGCCGTCACATGGTACCGTTTCTGTCCTTTTAGGAACGGAGATGGGGCAGGCTTGAGAAACCAAGGAGGCACATCTCACGCTTTTATTCGTGTAGAGTCACAACGAAAATAGATCAAGCGCTGCCTCGTACCCAGAACGGGCAAGCGTCGCAAAGGGGGCGAGGGTCGATAAGAATGATCACACAAAAGTACGCGCTTTTGTCACTGGCAGATCAGAAGTTATTGATGAAAATGATTATTATAGCGGAGGCGACGGGGTCCGAGTGAGGATGCCAGTGTGCGCGAAATGAACGAGAGATGCTGTATGCCTCGGCGCTCCCTAACCCTCTGAGAGGTTGTGTAAGTACGAGGTCGTGGCGCACTGCATACGAATAGTAATTCCTGCGTTGTGAAATGCGTCCTGTATTCCTTTCCCATCACATGGATGTTACTAAGCTGTTGATCATTGCTTTTCTCTTGGGAAATTAAGATGTTATATATTGTTTTCTGTTGACAATTTGCCCAGTTTTACCTGTTTCACGTTCGATTAATGCAGACAATTCAGAAGCAGCTGGTAAGATGCGGTTGGTTTGCGTGGACTATATACTTGAAATTGATTTAGTTTATTATTCTTAAAATGACTGAATGTGTAATTAGTGACAATAGTTTTATAGTATTCTGTTTCTGTTCTTCCTTCATGATTAACTAATTAGTCAATCACCGGTGAAATATGGTGTAATTACAGATGGGGAAAAATTACAGTAACGCCTTCGCAGTCTGTTTAAGATGAATACAATTAACGGCTTTGCCAGATAATTCAATCTGCAAAGTAACGAAAATGTACGGATAAATATATAGTTTATATACTGTCTTATTCCAAATCCTGCATTCATAAGCAGTGCATTTTTAAATATCTTGACGATATCCTTTTAACTAAAAATGTTCTGTCTAATGAGGGATGAGAAAAGTATTATTTTTTAAAAGAGCACGTATTTTGCAGAGGGCGGGAGAAACATGTTAAATGAAACTGGCAGCTAAGACATATTTTTGTTGTTGTCACTGCATACGTTTTAATCACGAGCTATGCTTTTATACCTGTATCTCAAGCAACACTTTCTCAGCCATTAACATGTTATTGGTAAATTCTATCTAATTAGGACTTTAATTTTAACCTGTTACCAGTAGAACCATACAACTGGTTCACTCACAAGTAATATGATGAATATGTGTGTCGCTTAGGTGTGGTGGGCTGTTGGAACAGTTTTCGAGGGACTCATTAAGTGTGCAGTGGACTGCGGTTGATGCCAGATAGATTGGGTTGTAGTGAAGGCAGAGACGCTTGTTCTGATTTGACAGTTAATTCAACTGGTATATGTGTAGAAAGGCTGGGTGTTCAAGGCAAGTTTAATATTGGCTTGGGCTTTTGGTGTAAGTCCACCTTGAGACAACTATTTAGAGTCATCTAGGCCAAGGTGGCTATTAAACCAGTCTATGGGTACTGAACTAACTGTACTTGGGTTTCATTTGTGTGTTGCATTGGGGGGGAGGGAGAAACAGCTGTAAGTGCTGGGCAGATATCAGAAAAATAAGGTCAATAATTTGAATCTTAATTTCTCTTGCGCTGACAAACATTTTGGACATTCTTTTGAATAGTGGCAACTAAAGAAGAAATGTACGGTAGGTGTGAAATGAGTGTATGGTAAAGCAATGAGGGTGCAATCTGGTGACAGGGGAACGTACATGAATGAAATCAAGTGATTTTATGGCCAGAAGTGGCACTTCAGGTCCATTACCGCCCACTCATTGTGTTCGATGTAGAGGGAACACTCAACCTCCATCTCATTACTCTGCATTTACTGCACTGTACAAGGAGGCTTGTGCATTATGAGCAAACACACACACACACACACATTCATGAATGCGCAGACACACACTGAGGCGTCATGTGCACACCTAATACATGCTGAGGTAGACATACGATTATCCGTGCTACACACAGGTGCTCTGGCATACCCACAGCCAGGCATCATATGCATCATATGCCCATGTGATGTACAATCATTCTTTCGTACATACAGACCCACAAGTGGACCGGCAGCCAAAGATGAAGCCGTGATCCGCACTGGAAAAATACAGAGAGTCTCGGCGCTGGCACATGAGGCTGATTAGCAAACCTGGTGAAAAACAAGTCGCTCCGTGCCAGCTGCATGTAGGGCTGCTCTCGGCACGAGCGGCTACGTTAAAAGCGGCCTGTCAGCTTACAAATGGATTCCCCGTGACTCCATCAGACCTGGATGTGCGCCTTCGCCGGCTTCTCCATTCATTAATCATCAGCCGTCTGTGCTGTGCTGTGGACGTTGGCTAAATATTTTAATAGCGTTACAGTTGTTGGTATTCCTGCATGAAGTGTTTGGGTAGCTCATCTGTTAGAGAACTGCAAACATCAGCACTGCCTATCAGCGCTCTCCCTTGTCCACTCATGCCCCCCTCGCTACTACAACCCAATTCAGCCTTTGCTGGGATGGGGCCATAGGGCAGACCTGTCTGCTTCCTGGACTGGCAGCAGGGAAAGACGAGGCCGTCGACTGTCTCCTCCAATGAGAGATTCAAGAGGGGGGAGGGAGGGATATCCAGGATCTGAGACTGCTGCTGTAAATTTTTCCTTAACGATTAATAATTAATAGCAGCTGTCGTGCCAGATAGGCCAGGATTGAAGCAAGTGAGGCTTGATTATTGTGTGTTCTTATGAAAATCTAGGGACTTGTGAGAGCATCAGCGTGTAAAATTTCTAACAATGTTCAACATGTCGCCCAACATATCAATTGTGTCCGTTTTAATAATTGAAATTTCTCATCATTTAAAAATGCTTACTTTAATTTTTAATTTAAATTGTAATATACAGTGTACTTGAACTTACATGTACAGAATGCTATGAGGTTGCTATAGGTGTTTAAAATAATTTTGCATGCAGCGACACCTGTATTAAATGTCTTACGTTGTGAGTGAGAAATTTTAACATGTCAGTGGTTCAGTGATTAGTGTATTTGCCTTGTACCTCCAAGGTTGGTGGTTTGAATCCCAGCTCTCGGTGCTACACAGAAACCGTGCCAAGCCGATGTGCGGGTTGTTAACAGGATGCTGGTTGATCTTCTGTGGCAGCCCCCCCCCCACGGGGAGCAGCTGAAAGTTGACTGACTTTCTGTACTGAGATATGCCCATACGTCTTACCTGCTGCTTCTGTACTTGGCTGTGCTTGGAGGGACGGCTTTATGGTGTGGGTGTTGGTGCACAACAACTTGCAGCTCAAAAAAGGGGGACGCATTCATCCAGAGCCTCCCAGCGCTGCACGTTTGAGTACATGGAGGAGACGTGCTGTGTGTGTGTTTGCTGTTGGTGTGGCTGCTGTGTGCGTGGCTGCTATGTGTGTGTCTGCTGTTACTGTGGCTGGTGTGTGTGCGTGTCTGCTGTTACTATGGCTGCTGTTACTGTGGCTGCTGTGTGCATGTCTGCTGTTACTGTGGCTGCTGTGTGCGTGTCTGCTGTTACTCTGGCTGCTGTGTGCGTGTCGGCTGTTACTGTGGCTGCTGTTACTGTGGCTGCTGTGTGTGTGTGTCGGCTGTTACTGTGGCTGCTGTGTGCGTGTCTGCTGTTACTGTGGCTGCTGTGTGTGTGTCGGCTGTTACTGTGGCTGCTGTTACTGTGGCTGCTGTGTGCGTGTCTGCTGTTACTGTGGCTGCTGTGTGCGTGTCTGCTGTTACTGTGGCTGCTGTGTGTGTGGCTGCTGTGTGTGTGTCTGCTGTTACTGTGGCTGCTGTGTGTGTGGCTGCTGTGTGTGTGTCTGCTGTTACTGTGGCTGCTGTGTGCGTGTCTGCTGTGTGTGTGGCTGCTGTGTGTGTGTCTGCTGTTACTGTGGCTGCTGTGTGTGTGGCAGTAATGTGTGATTCCTGCGCCTGCTTCGCAACACTGCATTGAGCCACATTAGCAATCTGCTGCCGTTTACACACAGCCGCATAAACACTTTGTTAAACTCGGTTGTTTTTTTTTTTTGGCCTGTAATATAACAGTGCGGCTTCCCGTACTTTGTTGTTTTTTTTTTACTGTTGTTCAGAAGTCATGAAAGGTGACTCACTGAAACCAAAATGAGTCATTAGCCAATTTGCAGAGGCTGCCTTGTTTCACCTCCCCAAATGAATGCTGCTTAGGAAACAGCAGGTACAATGAGCAGGAGCTTTTCAGTCAGTTTTATGTGTGTGTATATACTGTATATTTACAAATGGCCAATAAGAAGGGCTACATCAGAGGTGAAAAAGGTCTGAGTAGGCGACTGGGTGGGGTACAGTAATGTACCTCAAAGAGTGAGCATGGGGTACAGTACTGTACCTCTAACGATGAGTGTAGGGAATAGTACTGCACCTTTAAAGGGGAATGTAGGGTTCAAGATTGCACCTGATGGAGTGAGTGGGGTACAGTACTGTACCTAAGGTGATTGTGGGGATCAGTACTGTACCTACTAAGGTGATTGCGGGGTACAGTACTGTTCAACAGTTCTTGTAGAGTACACATAAAATATGGTACAGTACAAACTGTCTTATGTACTGAAACAGAAAGTGTGGTGAGTCTAAGAAATACAGATACTGTGGGAACCCAGCAAAAGGTATAGTGGGAAAGATTAAGAAAATGGCTTATATGTTTCTGGCCTCTGAATTTCAACAGCAACAGCAAGAACACAGACCATTTTAAATGGTTTCTTTTTCAACGTACCCCTTTCAGTTTCTTCAGTATGGTTGTATAACTGTGAAACATTTTTAACTGAGCATTTGTGTTATCAGAACCACTCTGGTAGAATATTTTATGTCATTTGGGACTGTAGAGTGTGGTGCAGAGATTTAATCACGCTCTAATAGTTAACTGGCTGTCTCTTACACTCTTAATCAGGGGAAAGTCTGTAGTTTACACATTTCTATAGCTAATCCTTCACGGAACTAATTAAAGTGAGTTGCACTGGTCATATACAGAGAGAGAGCAGCAAAGGTCATTGCAGTCCTTATGAATGTTTAGGTTATGAGTCTCACTTCCTGACCACTAGGCTGCTGCCCTCTGTCTGACATGCATTAATTATTTACAAGTAATGCACATATATTGTGTGTGGATTTGTGAAGTCATTTAAAGTAGGTGATGTCGGAAGCAGCATTACTTAGTTTATCGAGTTTGCTATAGCTTATGTAACTTTCCTGAGTAGGGCCTTTTGCATAAGGATAATTGGCTTTTATTGTCATTGCATACACGTCACAATGAAATTTGTCCTCTGCATTTAACCCATCCCCCTGGGGGGAGCAGTGAACAGCCATACATGGCACCCAGGGAGCTAGTGCTGAGTGTCGTGTTCACACCTAGATGGGTTTTGAACCAAGGAGCAGGAGACTTCTACAGCCCAGCCTGATGCGGTACCCGTTGAGCCTCCAGGCCGCCCAAGTTGTGTATGTAATGCAGAGGAGTGTACCAGGCATCCAGAGTTAACACGCCGGCTGGAAGACAATGTGAGGTCGGATGAGTGTCGTGATGCCTGGTGAGGCACATGAAGGAGCCTCACCAAACAGTGTTCCTTCATGTTCTGCTCCGCACACCCTTGGCCTGTGCCAGGCTGCTTTCCAGAACAGGCTCTTCTGACACGTTGCCAGGGGCGACATCGACCCCTGCAGATCATCGGGCTTCGCTGCCAGCGATCATGAGAATGAGACCAAGGAAGGTGGGCAGGACTGGTCTTCTTTCATTGACAAACAGCACCACACTATCGCAAATTATAGGATAAGAGCCCACCACGGTGAGGGGGGCTGATCTGTACTTAGTCAGCAAGTCTGGCTTCCTGTCTATTTCCATTTCGCTGAATTATGCTCTGGAGATGGCGTGTGCATCGTGTCTAAGTAAGAAGATAGCTGACGAAGATTTCAGAACCAGCTCGTTGTTATACAGGACGTGTTTCTGTTTGTTCAGCAGCACCAACATGGATTCGGAAAAGGATCATGACAGTTATGACAGGATGTTATTTTGGCAACCTGTAGAAAGTCACCAATTCTCACGAGGTTTGCTGCACATTCTCAGTGTGTATTGTGCAGAGGCCAGTCTACCTCTCTCATGGGGAGGAGGGCTGGTTCCATCCATAATGTGCTCCTTGAAGGGACAGCTAAACACGAGAAGGAGAGGCAGTTCGTACACCCCGCCCCCGCTAAAGCCGAAGGAAGACAGCTGTATGTATTTCTTTCTTACTGCACAGTTATGTTAGTGCAGCAGGTGTCAGCATTGGTAAGAAACCTGACTTGATAATGAGAGACTCAAGTGGAAACGACTCCTGTATCCTTACATTAAGGTGCTGTGCCTAAATCAGTTAAAATAATGAGATGAGTGTTTTTAACGAGATGAGTGTTAATAACGAGATGCGTGTTATTACCATGCATATAATAAGATGCCTGTATGTTATTTTAAACCTCACATTACCAAGCAACAAAGAACTAAGAATGTGATGTAAAAACACCAGTAATGTCACCAAGCCCATCAAATATTGGGTTAAAATAGAACACTGCTCATTATATCTGTATTTTTGGTTCTTTGGCTAGAGTATGATTTGCATGAAGTTCTGGTTGCTGAAAATAATTCAATTAAAATTTTGAAGATGCATAGTCCTAAAAAAGGCAAAAAAAATTTTCATGGTACTTGGACTTCAACAACTGGACATGAAGGCGCGTGCGTGTGTGTGTGTGTGTGTGTGTGTGTGTGTGTGTGTGTGTGCGTGTGTGTGTGTGTGTGAGAGAGAGAGAGAGAGAGAGTCAAGTCATAAAGGTTGCCAAAGCAGTAGCGAAATACCTCATGCTGTGTAATGCACAGCACCTTTCAGTGGTGGTCTGGAGGTCCTCAAGTGACACGAGGCTCAGTCTGCACACCATGGATGGCCTTCTGGAGGCAGTGTGGTGCCGCTACTAGCTGGTAGAGTCTTTGCAGTTGGAGGTGCATGAAACTACCACTTTGTAGTCCCTCCTGGACTTCACTAGCAGTAGAATAATAGCCCTAATCACATTGGCATAGATCCATGACAATCAACTGGGAATCCAACCACACACAGAGTGGCTCAGCCCCGCTTTCTTCAAAGGTAGTTTCCTTGTAGAACAGTGTAGCCGCTGCAGTTGGGTCCTGAAACATACCTGATTTGTGACCACAGTTGTACGTTACGTTCAGTGTTTTTGCCTCTGTTCTGTTTAAGAGTGTTGGGCCCTTTTGTGGACTGGTTGCTCATTGAGTTGTTTTTCTGTGTTGTGATTCGATTCTGCTCGGTGTAGCTTCATGTTTATGGATTGTCTTTCTGTTTGTTGTTCAGGTTTTCTGCTGGATTTCTTGCCATTAAGTTCTGCACTTTTACCAGCATGGGGTTCCTGTTTGCCAGCGCAAAAGGACACTGCGGCTGATCTGCTGCGAAAACCAGAGATAATTATGTCAGGGGTCTCCATGTGCTTGTGATGGTGCTACTCCAGACCTTGCCCACAAGCATGTAGGCTTTGTCATCACAAGTTAAAAGACAACACAAGGTCTGAGGCCTTGACAGACAGTCTGATGCTCTGTTTCAGCCCTGGGTACAATGATCCAACCCTCCAAAAGGCCTGAGATAGGAGATGTGCTAGTTCCTTGGATGCTGGATATGTGCTGGAGCAACTAACACCAAGGTTCTGCCTCCAGTGTTGCTGCTATACCTTGGTGCATGCTTGCGAGGTCACCGCCACGTGTTGGCACAGGATTGCTGGAAAACTGTAGCAGTGTTACTTGACTGCTGGTGACACGGGCTTGGAAGGTTTAAGCTGCTCAGAGGGACAGCTGAGTGGCTCTCTCTTCTCTGGGGTAATTGTGGCGAGCTTGTTTTATTTAATGAGCCTCGAGAGGTGGAAAAATCGCATAATTAAAAATTAACTTGAATCCGGAGGACACACTTAAAAATCATGTAAGAGGTGAGATGTTAGTGCCACGTCCATTTACCAAGGCCATGACATGAGGACAGCAGACTGTTTTTTTTTCATATAAATAATTCTCTCTTTATTAAATAATTCACTCCTTTTCTCATTTGTGGGGCAACAAGACTGTACCAATAAATACATATTATCCAAACAAATTCATTTGTAATAATTTATTTTTTAATATGACATTAAATAAATACATAATTCTTGAAATATTTTGAAATGTACTGAGTTATTAATTTCCCCCATTAGCATGTAAGTGCCCCTGTTCATCCACTGGTACTTCGGTGTAAGGCAGAGACAATTTGGTCCTAGTGGAGAAGGCGTGCCAGTTTCTCTAAAATCTGTGGCTTCCTGGTAATTAACAGATGCCCAGTAAAGGCTGTCCAGCGTGAAGCTGAGGTGAGAGGTGGTGTGAACCTCTCATCACAGCTTGCAGGGGAAGCACGGCATTAAGCAGCATGCCCTCCAAGACCATGTCGAGTTTAACCTGGAGAAAAACTGAGGTCATTAGAGGCCCACTGATGGTTATGGCACCTGCAGTATGTTGTTGTTAAACAACTCGGGTAACGGGCTAGAATCTCAGGTAAACCAAGCCTGGCAACCATGTCATAAATATTTCATCTAGGACTGAACAGGTTTTAGGGGGAGAATTTGACCATATAAGTGAGTCTTGAGCTTAAAAGAATTAACTTGGTTGTCCCGGCACTGGTCAAAGACATACAATAATAGTGATGGTCTAAGGGCAGCTTTCTAGGTCTACCTGACCTTTGGCTCCTGGTTTGTGGGAAGGTCACCTCTGTGTTCTCGCAGGAGGACTGGGCTGTTTTTCCGTGAATGAAGACCGGATGAAAAAAAAGCACATAAAAATCAGGCCTTTCTGGGGAATGAGAGAATCTCTTTAAGACAGAGACCACATCAAGGAAGTCTGTGGGAAAAAACAATTTAAGGAAAGCTCAGTGCTCACACTTCCTCCCAGACTGCCACTCTCCGTTGGTGTTGACGTGGGGCTTTTTAATTAGGCTCATGCTTTCTGTCTGACATGCGCTAAAGTCTGCTTGTCAGGTGGAAGCTGCGATTCCCTGGTCTGCTCCTATGGACCCATGCTACGCAAGTGTGTATGTGTGTGAGATTTTATTCCAGCTCAGCATAATTGGATTTCATTCAGCTCCTGATAGCCGATCTACACTTGACATGTCTTTAAAACAACCTGGTGTATATCCTTTGGGAAAGATGTGTGCTGCTGAATGTGTTTTTTCCAGTAAATTAAAATTAAATGGAAAGCCTTTTTAGTAACCTATTATATGGCTGTTGAATAGTGATCACAGTAATGAGTATTATAGTTGATGGCACAAAGAGCTCAGCGGTTACCAAATAATATTCAGTTTTGACTGCGAAAAGCTGGTTGTTAAGTGTTGTTGGCCTACTCGACGAGAGCATCCTTGTTCGGAGCACTTTTAACATAGGATGGGTCTGGAATACATAAAAATGTGATCATTGTGCTGTTTCACATTATTCTGGCTGGGATGCCAACTGTTTCCATAGTGACTTTGTGTTGGCAGGTATTCCTGAAACATGGGCCTACCTGGCTGGGGAGGCGTCTAACCATAAAGCCAGTAGCTGACCTTTGACACTGAACACAATACTGAACGAAAAGCAGATGGCTACATTGGGGGAGCTGACTGTTTTCGGTTAGTCCTGCAGGAGACCCTTCAGCATGTCCCCACACCCAGAAGTCCATCATCGCCTTTCTCAAAGGACAGAGCCATTGGGCGTGTGAGCAAGACATGGATGGCATCCCACAGCACCCTGTTGGGCCGGTGTTTGGTTTGGTGTTCTGGGCACAGAAATTTTTCTTGTCTGCCTTAACAACAAACTACTGTATGTAGGTCGACCCTCTGCGAGATTTCAGACTGGGCCATGAACCATGCGCCACAGACACAGCACTCAGCAAATAAATGCACAGAGTGAGTTGAGCCGTCTTCACCATAGCTGAGAAGGATGTGGTCACTGAGCAGCAGAGCTTTATTGTATGTAGGGTTCTTCTGGCTTGCTTCACATTTCATGCTGTGTGTGTGCAATAGGGAAGAAGGTCCGTGTGATACTGCAGGAAACAAAGTCCAACAGAACATGCAGCTGAGACTTTGGCAGCTACTAGAGTGGTAGCAGGAACAGGGGGTGAGTGTGGCCAGTTATGTGACCTCTCACCCCAGCCAGTGAGCTCTCCCACTACTGCCAGTGAGCTCTCTCACCTCAGCTAGCAAGCATTCTTACACTGGTTAGAGAGCTCTCTCACCCCAACAAGCAAGCATTCTCACACAGGTCAGAGAGCTCTCTCACCCCAGCTAGCAAGCATTCTCACACAGGTCAGAGAGCTCTCTCACCCCAGCTAGCAAGCATTCTCACACAGGTTAGAGAGCTCTCTCACCCCAGCTAGCAAGCATTCTCACACAGGTCAGAGAGCTCTCTCACCCCAGCTAGCAAGCATTC
>JABJVR010019986.1:0-39563 GCA_025773905.1 Chitala chitala
ATTTTTTTTGTAATCCTAATTCCTAAAAGTCCTAAAGTTTGCTGTTCTGATTTGTCCCCTACCTTTTTTATGGGAAAGGCCTGTGAGGACCAAAGGATCACTTGAGGCAGAGTATGGGTTAAAGAACTTTTGAAACTCAGAAATAAGCAAGCGGTGGACCCCCCGCGGTGAGCCCCCACCCACCTCCATGCTCAGTGCAACATCTGGATGGAGGAAGGCCGCTAATCCAGGAAGTATGTGTAGCAGTGGGGGGAGGGATGCGCTCAGCTCCAGATGGAATTTGCGAACTTTTGCTGTGCTGACTGGAGCTGGTTTATACAGTGGGCCCAGCAGCAGCTCAGGAGGACTGAGCGCTGAGACAGTTGTGAGCTATGATCTCGACCAGGAGGCTGCCTGAAGATTGTGTGCTCTTTTCTTGTAAACCTGAAGATGAATAACATCCAGGAAAGGATGAATTTATGAGTTTTTGTGTTTGTGGGTTGGGGGGGCGGTGCACAAGGGACAACAAACAAACTCAGCTTGTGGATTATTTGAGACAGCTGCTAGGTTTGGAAAACAAGGTTGAAAGTGGTGAAGTCGTAAAGTGTCGTAGCTGTAGTTTTACTCAGCTTCTCTCAGTCGTGTGTGCGTGTGTGTGCGCACACAGGACCCACACACCCGAGAATCCTGAGTTAGTGTTGTTCTTCACCCCCCCCCCCCCTCTACTTTTTAGGGCTAAAAGTCCATTTCAAAAACAATGTTGCAATACATTGCTGCAATCTACGTAGGAAAACTCAGCCTTGCTCGGAACTGACCAGCTTTTTTTTCATTTGACCTTTGCTTTTCCAGGACTCATTTCAACTGAAGTGGTTATTTATTAATCATGGAAAAATAATGGTATCATTTTTTTTTATATCACCAAAGTTTAGAAGAAAAGCTTTTTTTTTTGCACAAATGCCATATCCTCTTCCTTTCTGTTGTTCCATATTGTTCTACCTCTGCTCACACGGATGTGTTTTGAGGTCTTGGCTCAAAAGGACCATGCTGAGGGAGTGATACCGTGGTATGACTCCATACTTCATGTCTAAAGGTTTCATTCTCAGTGTTTTTGACATGTTCCTCTCTGGTTCTTTGAGCATCTCTGAGTGACTGAAACCCTTAATTTTGTCTGGGTTAGTCAGTCAAGTATGTTGTTTGTAAACGTTGGTGTAATATATGTAGACTCATAGTCTGGCTGCATTAAAATTAAGTTTCATTGTTTTAAATTTTTTTTTTCCCAGAATTCAGTTGTGCAACTCAATAAATGGAAACATCAGCACCAAAACATATTATAGTTTATTTCCTTTGTCTGCACTTTCCTGGATTTAATTTTCTTGTTTCTTGTAATGTTTATTGGCAGTCCTATAGTTTGTCATTAGTCCAATTTAATCTTTCATTGCTAATTGCAGCTGTCAGGGTGCAGTATGAACATCAGTGAACATCACAAATCCAGATTTGACTAAAATGGCCAGTGATCAGATTGTGTTGTCTTTCAAGAGAACATGTATTGTTTGGGTTAATCTACTGAAGCTTGCAGAAAGTGGTAAGTGACGGGAACCTTGGCTGTCTGTTTCAGGCCTGCGGGTGGCCGGGGCGTGGTATGCCCTACTGCCTCAAAATATTTTTCAGCAATAAAATATAAGAGAACAAAGTTGATATTAAGCCTTTCAATAAGCACCCACTTGGTCTTGCAAGAGTAAAATGAGATACAACACACTAGTTTAGCACTGTTTTTAAACTTCAGAAACTTTCCGATACAAAAATCGTGAGATAAAATACAAAGCCTTGAGCATAGACTTTGTAAAATTCATATTTTTGTTTTGTTCAAACATTTCTTTGGAGTTTGAGTTCCAGGAAGGAGGCTGTGCTCGTTGCTGAGTTCTGGAAGGCAATCTCCTGTGGTTGGTGTGACCTTCAGAGGCGGGGAAATGGGCAGCGCTCCGACTCCTGTAGCACACGTACGCTCCTGGCGTGTCCTGCAGCCCCGTGACTCATGCGCACGGTTTTTGCATCTCGTTAAATCATGGTAATTAATTCCTTGGATGATTGCTGGCTGTGCTTCACAATGGGGTAAGCCTCTTAGCCCACAGTTAGTGCTAACTCATAATTCCTTGCTGTTGAGGATTTCAGCATCTCTTTTACAGCTCAAATCCTTTAGCACTGTTAGCAACTGAATTATACATGATTGAAGCTCTTTGTCACCATCTTGGAGTTCCTAGTCATAGTGAGGTTTCAGATTGTGATGTCTTTAGGAAATGGGAGAAGCAATGGTCCGCTCCATCCAAAATTTAAAAAAAAATATATTTTTTAAACTAGGTGTACCCCACCAGTAATGGTTTTTGGCTGTTTTTTCTTAATTAGTTCCACAACTTCCATAGCTGGGGCATGTGCCCCTTTTCTGCAGTGGTGAAGGTCATTATTGAAAATGTTTTTGGTGGTGGCATCTCAGGTGAAGGTCACATTAGCCAGCATGGAGCTTCTGAGAGGTCTGACGCAGTGCTGCAGGCAACACGAGAGATGCGTCTGTGTGAAAGCAAAGTCCTAACCTCGGGTTCCCCCATAACAGTCTGGGCCCTGCACACCTCCCCGCACCCACCCAAGGCCGCTGTGTTTTCGGGCTCGTATAAAATGTTGGCGAGAGACGGGACGTCTCGTGAGCAGATTAAACGAAAGCAGGCTCTGCGTTTGTGTTGTTGATACTCCTGTTCGTTTTTTCCATCTCTGTGAGAATTATGCACAAAACTAAACTGAGTAAGCAGTGAAATGGAATTAGTCAGAACGGGTATTAGGAAATGCTCTTAAATAAGATCGCTTATTTTTCAAATTCTATCTGCAGCCTCTTACGGTGGTGTGAAGTAGTTTAGAAAATGTAGCTGTTAATATAAACACAATAGTTGTGTAGAGGCTCCCACGTGGAAAGGCTTATCAGTGAACGTTTTCCCTTGGGTTTCCACAGCGCTTATTCTGTTGGCATATGTAGAAAACAGTTATTCTTCCTCCCCATGTTTCGGCTTGCCTTAAGCAGATTCCAGACCTCTTCTCCGGTGTCCCCTGAAGTACGTAAACTTGTGGACGGAAATGGAAGAGCCGCTGTTAAACCAACAGTGCTGTCAGCTCGAGGTCATATCTCCAGTATTGATGACGCCCTAAACATTTACACCCGGCTTTCGTTGTTTGAGTTGGTGCCTGTGCTTTCCACGTGATTGGCTGGTCTCTCGCAGAGGCATGAGGCTGAATTATCCAATGAGAAGATCCACTGGCTCAATGTGGCCTGAAAGGCTGTAAGAGCACCAGGTGCTTGTGGTGTCATGGGATTGTCATGTCTTGGCAAACCCAGTTACTCCAGTCCATAGGGTTTCTTCATTAAACTCGTTATCCATGAGCAGCGGGCTTCATCCAGTGAGCATTGTGGCCTTTGGGTTTATCAGATTTCCTGCACAAGTTTGGTGTTTTAGAAATCTTATATTACGTTTGTCCTCTGTTATTTTTGGGAGAATTTAGTTTATCTATAGTCTGCTTGTGGTTATGGAGCTACAGTTGGCACTAGCAGTAGCTGCCTTTATGTGTGAGGAATATTCAGTCATTATATAATCGGAGCAAGACCGGATTTGTTGTGGATGCTGGTAATCAAGGCAAACATATCTGGAGTTCCTGTGCGTGTTACTCTGTCAGACCTTGTATTCTTACCCCGCATAGTAAGAGTGCTCAGCAGCTTGGCCTGATGACTCAGAACTTCAGCTTTGAGCACTGAGGTTGACTGCTGGAGAGGCACCTCTACGTCTGCATCCTTAAGGTTCTCAGAAGGACTTTGTCAGATGGTCATCAGCAGTTTAAAAAAAAAAAAAAAAACCAGTAGACTAAACATGTTTTCATAGACATATGGTAAGATAGCTATCACACAAATTACAGGACAGTTTTTTAAACATTTTAAAGTTGTCATCTAGTGGTTTTTATTGGGCATGGACTAAATGTGTATTCATGTATGTAAATTATGCTGTATAAAGGAAAAAAACCTGTTGAGTGAGACCTGTAGACCAGCTCAAAGAGAAACACGTCTATTACCATGTTACCACATAAGCTGCAGTTGTTCACAGCTAGTTCCATCATCTTTACTGGAATGAATTTTGCTGAACATTTTGAAGCCTTTTTGAGCCAGTTCTGGTGAAAATTCCACCTTCTTTGCAGAGTTAATGGAAGCCATTATGGCAGGCTCTACAAGAAGGCACTTGTCACACAGAAGTGAACTGACATGCTAATGTTTGTTTTATTAAAACTTATACTCCACAAATGGTTTGACTCGGGGGGGGTGGGCTGTTATGGAGATATTGTGTGGTTGTGTTTGCCCGAGCTGCTAACAAGCACGGCATCATGTCAGGCGTGTTTATAACAGCACCATCCTGGCATGTTTCTGCTTGGTAGTTCTTCCGTACATTTCGCTTTATCGTTTGATCTTGTGTTGTCATGACCTCGTCCGCTCCCTTTATCAAAATATAAAGGCGCCTGCCTTCCCACAACAGCCAAATGTTCACTTTTAATACGTTACATATGAACTTTAAGAGATTATCGAGGGTTTATGAGATTTTAATGAAACATTTGACGTAGTCTTTTAGACAAGCTACGCTCACACCTCCCCCGTTGTTTATGGGGGGAGAGAAGTTTTGCATCTGAAATTCAGGACTTGAGAGATATTAAATTTATGGGGTACGACTGGCACATGCAGACATTCTGTTTTTTTTCACATGATGACACGGCACATTCTTGTTTCCCAATCCTGTAAAGCAGGATTGGAAAATATTTCGAAGTGTGTGTGTGTGTAATCGTTAGTCTTTGAAAACTTGGGGCTTTATCTCCCAGTTTTTCACCACACTTAAGTACATAAAATGCATGCATCTCACAGTGAGGTAAAAGGTCATATTTAAATTGCCAGTGAAGAACATTGTGTGTGTGGCGGGGGGGCGGACCACGTTTGGTGTGTGATTGAAGTGTTACGGTTCTGTGGGCTCATCTGTTCAGCTTCACACTACACTGCACTCCTCTCATATCTGCAGCAGGGCTCAAAGGTTCCATCAGTTTTATTTAGGCACAGTTCATTGTGTAATCAGAGTGTTTCTGGAACATGTTTTCCCCCTTAAATAAATAAGCAGAAAAAACCAAAATGGAGAAATGAAAAACCTGTTCTCTGTAATCTGTAAAAACAAAAAAAAGGCTCATTAGAAAGCAAAACACATGAAGAGGTCTTGAAGCATGTTTGCTAAACATTTTAGCAGACATGTTTTTGTGAGAAAACCCCATATATTCTGGCCAGTAGACTAAACTTGACCTTCTAGTGCGTACAGTGAGAAACTTAATGGCCCTTCTGGCTTTCCCATCAGAGAACATCTCGAATCTTGCCAGTACCAAAGCACGATTGACATGTCCTCAGTGCACACGGCTTAAATCTGAGTTCAGTAAACAAACTCCATCCAACCTAGAAACTGTTCTGTTTCTTTCTGACAAATTTCTGTCTACATTGAGTGTTTTATACACATGCCCTATAAATTAACCTGCATGCACGCTTTATAGTTCAGCTGTGCATTGTTGGGTGTTGAGTACTGTGGCAGTAGCACGGTATTGGCTGGTTATACTACATCCAGGCAATAAAAAGTCTGCCCATAGGTTAAGGCCCAACGTTGTTGCTCTGTTTTTGTAACTTGAGAGGATGAGTGTGTAAGGACAGGTTGTGTGGTGTTGTTGAGGGTGTTGTCTAAATGGCAGCCGTACCATGCGTTCTAACTGAAGGCTGTTTATGCCCCTGGCTTTCTCAGGCCATGTGGTCTCAGGTGATTCATTGGATATTAACCCTGCGGTAGTTGTTTATCTCTGATAGAGGGTGTGTGGAGCCTCCCCTCCACCCCATACATTTTCACGGTTCTTTTTACGTTGACTTTTTCGTTTTCTATCGCATCACTCTTGAAGAATTCTAATCCAGACCAAATGGCAGAAGTAACAGAACATGAACCCTTCCTAACCTCTTGGAGAGAGAATGAGGCCACGTCCAATTGCATGCTTTACTGCATTCTTCCACAGGACAGTCCTGTACGGTTCAACGTTTTATCCCACTGGCAAATTTGTTTTTTTGCCTTTTGTAACCTCTGTGCTCGCAGAGATGCATTGCAGCATAAGCCAGAAGAAACGTGGCCTTATTTTGTGGCTGGGACTCTTAGTGGATCAGGCCCTTTATTTCCAGGCCCTTTCTTTTTGCAGACGAACAGCTGCCCTCTCTGAGCTTTATGGTGGCTCTGGCAGTAAAAGTGTTCTGGTGGTGCACAGGCTGTTCCAGTCTGTACATTTTCTGTACAGCAGAACTGTCTCACCCGCAAAGGGTCTCACCTTTCCATTGAGACAGCCCGCCAGCTCTCGTCACTTGGGTGGGACAGAGGAAAGAAAGCAGTTGGTGAAGAAAGGCGTATGCAAAAAGACACTGTGTGTGTGTGTGTGTGTGTGTGTGTGTGTGTGTGTCAAATCAGGATCAAAGAAACTCTGGTTAGTTCCTGTAAAAGCTCTTGCACAGTTTCTAATTAAATTACAAAAGGGCTTTACTTAACGCTAATGTTAAGTGTGGTTCACACGTTTGTGCGCTACCGTTCCTGTGGACGTTTCTAAATCTTTTTGAATTCAAAGTTCAACCAAAAAAAGGCAGTAGTGTGCTAAATATCTTAAGTGAATAATTGTTAATTACTCCTAACAGGAGAGATATACAGCGTTAATATTTTATGTAATATTTTTGGTCACTCCAGCTGAATCATCAATCAAGTAAGGATAAGTTCATAATTACATGGTAGTAGACCTTAAATGAAAACTGGCATAAGTGAGAATTTAAATCATTGCTAAATGTAAAAACAGACTGGATGCTGGGTGTGGCTCTTCTGAGCCCCTGGATACTGAAAATGTGACCCATGTTGTTTTTAACACCTTCTTTCTCCCCCTAAATTACCTGGCCAAACTTGCTTTGTGTTACTCAGCTGCACGTCTGAATCTCTCTAATTACAAATCCTTCCTTAATTACTGTGGTGCAACCACTGGGAAATGGCTTTTTTAATGTAGCTTTGTAAGTGCTTCTGCAGAGAGTAGGTAGTGATTCCTGTTAAGATTTAAAAATGTAACTGGTCCCTTCTGAAACAGATTCTGTAATCTAGTTAAATTGCACTCTGTGATAGTTTTATTTAGAATGATGTGCTTTGAGATGCATCTAGTGCTTTTGGGTGTTTGTATCCTGTGTGTGTATTGGGTAGGGGGGGGTAACTTTCTTACCATCTTATGGAACCCCCAAAACAACTGTAGACTGAGCATTTAGCACGTAGCTGGCTGAGCAAACGCGATGAGACTGGGGGTGTCTCTTTGAGGGCGCTTGTGACATTCCCCACCCCGACCCAGCCCGCGGACTTGCTCACGGGCATCTTGTATGCCAAAACACGATCACATGAGACCTTCCGAATCTCTGCCTGATAGGCTGGTGTTCACCTGACCAGACCGTACCCACCCACTCTAACCCCCCATCCACGAAGCTGCCTCTTTCAGGTTTGCCTCACTGTTTGCCTGAGCTATCTTATCTACCATCTTTGCTTCGTTATTTAAATATTAAATGCATCTGGTTAACAGATGCCTTCATACACAGTGACTCATGGGGCTGGAATTCGCTCATACGGTAGTTCTGTAGCTTTAAAGTATCTGTACTTCTGCGAGCTCAATATGCCAGTAATGGCCAAAGAGTCATATGCCTCCCATAACACTATTGACCAGATTTAGTCTATCATTTTCTCATACGTAGAAATTAGCATGTTTTATTGTCAAATATGCCGTTGCCTCCTGGAGTTCCATAGCACTGCTCACTTTGGAAGCAGATGTACATACGTTTGTTTTAGATGTTGCTAAGGCACGCGGAAAACTGAACTAGGCTGTAAGCACCATCCTGTCACAAAACTAGGGGGATTCAGAGCTAAATTTGATTTATTTCTCTTTTAAGCTTCTGAGAGTATGTATATATATATATATATATATATATATATATATATTGAGTGTGTGTGTGTGTAATGTTTTTTTTGTGAGTTGCAATTTTATCTAGTTCCTTTTTTTGCAGCTCAGATATATAACTCATGACAAATTGTTGGCTGTTTAATTTTGAGTATTTATAGAAGATGTGGAACTCACATTACCTGTTTTATAGCATCAAATAATTATGGGAAATGTAAGAATTCTTTAAGGCTAGACAAGATGTATTTTAACAGCAGAACCAGTTCAGGTGGTTGTTTGGGAATGTTTACAGCAAGTGTTGAAATTGAGGTCAGAAAAATATGGTTGAGTTTGCAGTTTGCACAAATTCTTTTTTCCCCATAGTCCCAATAAAACAGAACTTCTGTCAGACATGAGTGACAACTCTCACGAGATGGAAGACCACTTTGATGTCTAAGCTGTCTTCTGAGGCAAAAAAAATGAACACTGAATTTCTCTCATTTCTTTAATGTTGTTTTCTATTAAAGCAAAATGTTAAAATCATGTTATAATTTCATGTGAATACTCAGACATTTCAGCAATCATGAAATATAATAATGCAAACCCTTTTGGGTTTGAAGCCCTGCAGTGCGTTTAATGGTATTTAATTTGAAATATTGAAAATCCATGCCATGTGTTTACAGAGATTCCCGGGAAAACCGATTCCTGTAATTCGTCCACATTGATGATTTCAAAGGAGAATTTAGCTTTGTTTGTTCAGTAAACATTTATCCAGTGTGAGATGGTGACTGTGTGTTATGTTTGGTGATGTGCAAGGAAGTGTCTTGTCATGTAGTGTTGGGCTGCTGAGTGCATCGCTGTGTGGTTAGGAGGGAAAAAAGAAAAAACAGACCCCTGTGTGTTTGCTGTGTATTTAGTCTGTGCTTCACTGCCAGGATGCCAGATAAAGCTCCCCTTCATTCTGCCCTTTCTGTGAAATGTACTAAAATAATTCAGAGCCAACCCCCCTTTTTTTTAAACAAACAAAACGCTTCTGTTTTCAGCTCAAGAAAATATAAGAAAATGAATTCGTATGTGGCGTTGTTTAGCTCGTGTAATTATCGTGGGATACTCTCGTTTCCTTTAAAACTTCCAGTAGACAGCGAAAAAGAATGGAGAGGGAGGAATAAAAGTGCTTCACACCAAAGAATTCTTATGAGTGTAGATTGGATATTTCTGGGCAGCGGTGCAGCCCTTCTTCCTTAGCCAGCTGTGTCCAGGTCCAGTGCCCCTGAAACGATTACAGACAGTACCATACAGCAGCCTTGGGGGACTTCTATACTGTGGGTTTATAACCAGGTACAGCGCCACCTGTGTTGGACTTCCTTTATTGCTCCGTGTCTGGGACAGGCTGCTGTTTGTTCCCTGTGTCTCAGCTGTGCTGGCACATGCGGGACTGTGACTGCCCCTTGGGTTTCTTTTAGGCTTTGGGCAGAGTTGCTATTGCAGCCTGGAGGTCAGGGAGGATGTGGTAATTGGGCTTTTTTTAAATAAGGCAACAAGTATCACTGATCATCCAGACTTGGCTCATGGTTACTGTTTCTGCTCTCGAAATCCTTAATGGAAGCATCTAACCTGATTGTTCAAGAGAAAATTCAGGTGTATAAATGGTTAAACCTATGTGGTGCTTTGACTAAAGCAACAAAGCAAACACAGTCAGTGTTGTCCGCTCTTGCAATAACATGGGGTAAACTGACTAATGCTTGCTTTGAGAGTGACTCAGCTGTATTTTTGAGAACATTATGGCAGGATTCATACACACTTTATTATAATAGCGCGTGCTCAGTGTGAGTATACAGGTGAGGGTGCAGCACTCTCTATACCAAGAATGTTTAATACGGAGGATTAAACTAACACAAATGTTTTGGACCTTCCTCAGTGAGGTTGTGTTAGTTTAATCCTCCGTATTAAAACTTCTTGGTATAGAGATTGCTGTCCTTATTCTTTTTTGATAAACAGGATTCATACACACAAGTTTTCCTCGTTGTTCGTTCTCATAGAAAGCAAGACAGTAGTAAAATTGTAGCAAATCTTATTTGGAGGAGTCACATGACCATTTTGATTGACACTTTGTCTTGGGCTGCTAATGGTAACGTGTTCTCTGTGGATGATGACCTTGCAGTGAGGGCCTGTGATCTGTGATATGTTCCGGCGTGTTAAACGCTGAACAGAGCTATTGCTCATGTAGGGTATCCTCTCTACTTAGGCATTGCCGGCACAGTAAATTACCACTCCTCCGTGAACATTCATACAGGGGTACCCATTGGGGGCACAAAATACTGAACTGCAGCAATCTGTGTGACAGCTTGAATGTCGTCTTTTCTCATAAGCAGGTTCAGCTCCCTGTAGATTCAGCTCCATGGCTAGCTTTTGGTATGGGCTTTTTTATTGTAAAATTTTTTCTACCGAGTTTTATCTAATAATGTCTTTTGTAAGTGCGTTGGTTTAGCAGACAGAAGACCGCCCACAAAGCCTGCCGTTCGTGTCTTAAGCCTCTCATTTCTTTTTTCTTTTTGGCATGAAATTGTAATGTTTGTGGGCGCATTAATGCCATGCTAAGATGGATCTCGTTACTGAGGGACACGGTTTTTTCCCCCTGTAAGTATCAGAAGTGGTGCCATTGATCTGTAGTCCTGAGCTCTTGCAGGGATTAAAGAATAATGTGCATCTCTTCGGTCTTTATAGAGTCCGTGCTGGAAAATGGTTGTGTCACCTCATGAAGTAATGGCTGTTTGTGACTGCTGAACTCTTAGTGTGTCTTGGAAAATTGTTGGGTCACCTGATGAGGTAACGGCTGTGCAAAACTATGGAATGTCTACAGGAGAGAGGTCGGTCTGGCCTTCTAGAGACAAAAGCTGCATGCTGACTTTAGTTAACCTCTGTATGTCCCTCTATACCATTGGATGGTTGGAAAAGTTGGCTTTGAAGCTGCTGATGAAGAGGCCTGATTCTCCAGTCTCTCTTCAGAGTCCCTGCTACATTAAAGGCAGCGATTTGGAATCTGTTTTATCACCTGGAACCAGCCAGCCAGATTTGTCAGTCAGCTGATGTTACTTCTGGAAATGTTATCTGAATTTGCCAGTGGTTTTTTTAACAGGTTCTGGAATGTGTCATCCATGACTTGTACACAGGATCTTAGGTGAAAATCTTGCAAATGGTTTATGATTCAGATGTGAGTCAAATCAAGAAGCTTCTGTTAGTTTTCATACAAACGTGGAGGCCTAGGCCATAGCTGAGTTGATACTGTTGTAAACTTTATTCAGCTTTCTCTTCCTTAAGACTAGAATGATGCTTTTGGTGTTTTTTGGTGTAAACATTAAATTCTGGTGATTCTTGTAATAATTTATTGAAAAAACTATCCATGCATCCGTTTTTCATATCGTTTGTCCTGTATAGGGTCACGTGGGGACCAGGAGCCTATTCCAGGGAGTATAGGGCATGGGGTAGAAGACACCCTGGATGGGGTGCCAACTTAGCTTCAGCTTTGAGAATCACGGTCTACATTCAAGCAGTGAGCGTCTGAAGTCCCAGTGGTCTGGTTCCGAATAACTGCTGCTTGTCCACTTCGGACTGCTCTGGATAACGGGCGGACCCTGTGTGCACACAGCTCTGTGCTTTACAGGTTTATCTGCACTGAATATAATTTATTTATTTTTAAACCTCAGATTGACTCCTTGCTGCTTTATTGACCTTCCTGTACAAATTAATTGACTAGAGTCTTAGCAGCTGGCTGGCCACTCACGGTGTAATCGTCGTGCAGTCTAGTCTATAGGGGCACTTACCGAAGTGCAGTCAGCCAGTCAGCTGTGGCCCTAGAATAAGGTTCAAAAGATCTCGGAGCATTAAAAGCGCGGCATACATCAAAATAAAGAGGCTATTCACCCGCTCTCATAACCTTAATGTGCAGGTAGGACAGCAGATTCGGAGAAAAAAAGACCCTGTACATAGAGCTGATTTAAACAGACTCAGACCACAAACATGCTGTCATAGTGGAGCATGCACACTAACTGAAGTCCAATACTTTGTCATGCTGGGATCTTGGAAGTTTTAAGAAAAGCGATGTAAAGTTTTCTTAGATTCTTGTTTGGTAGCATACACTGAAATGAGAAGCTGAGGATGGGATTTTACTGTGTCTTTCAGCCCCGAAGACATGCAGTCCGAAGCAGTTTGTGTGTAAGGACATGGTGACCTGCATCTCCAAAGGCTGGCGCTGCGATGGAGAGAAGGACTGTCCCGACGGCTCCGACGAGGCTCCTGATATCTGTAAGTCCACTGTCTTGTTGCTGTTGGGTACAGTACAGTTTTTGTGAATCACTTAATATGTGTGTATGTGCTCGAGATAGACGGGTGTTTGTTGTTGAGTGTAGGAAATTAATTGTCTTCTCTGTCCCCGAATGATGCGTCTGGAGTGTATCACAGCTGTTATAATGTCCGATAAATAATCGCGTTTGTGTAGAATCTGGCCAGCTGCAAGCATGGTTTTTGTCTGTTGAACTGTCTTTGCTTTTTTTTTTTTTGAGTCTAGACCCTAAAAAGTACATTCCCACTCCCTCCACGGGAGATTACAGTGCAGTGGAAGTGTTAAAGTTCAGAGATCAGTTACATTCACATCCTATTCCCCCACACCCTCTTAAAAAACCCTTTTCTCTTGGGGGGAGGACTTTAAGCCAAGCACTTACAGTGACAAACATTTGTGTAATGTTTGCTTGGTGATCCTCAAATCAGGAATTATGGACACAGTGCCTCAAATGCTGCTATACCCAATTCTGTATGTCAGTATGATACAGCTAGTGGGGTTATGGTTTATGGGTTGTGTGTGTGTGTGTGTGTGTGTGTATATATAATATGTATTTTTATTATTATTCAACCCATAAACCATAACCCCATAATTATGTATAGTACTCTATTAATCCCAGAGGGAAATTACTTCTCTGCATTTAACCCATCTCCTGGGGAGAGCAGTGGGCAGCTACATATGGCATCTGGGGAGCTAGCATTTGAGTGTCTTGCTGAAGGACATGCCTGGCTGTGCTGGGATTTGAGACGGGAGGCTTCCACATCCCAGCCTGATGTTCTACCCATAGAGCCACAGGCCGCTAAATATAACATGTTGTTAGGAGACAGAAATACGTGGTGCTCAACATCAGTGATCTGATGGTTGCAGATGATGCAAATTATTCACCCAGTTTTAGTTAAGTGGTAGTTGTGTGAAGTTCCACTTGGGGTAAGATGGGTGTGTTGGCAGTCATTACAGCATTATTAAGATCTGCTGGTGGGTATCTTGCAAAAGGAAACATAAAGACAAACATACAGTACCTAATTCACACTGAAAATCCTCATATACTTCTGTACAAAATTTTCTTCTAACATTTGGGACTTGACCCTTGCCCTTGTTCATTCATTCATTCTCCCGTCAATTATCCTGGTCAGAGATGCAGGGTGCTTGGACCTTTTCTCAAAAGACTATCGGTGCAGGGTAGGGTGCAACCTGTGCGTGATGCTACGATATTCTGTGTCATTGTGTCCCATTATCAACTGTGCTTTTGTAAGTATCATCGTATTACATCAGGCTGAATGCATGTCATAACCCCCAGTGCTTTTTGTAATCCACAAACCTTGTAGAGGACAGATATGTACACGCAGGCTTTGGTCACTGCGAATATGCAGTAAAATAATGGAAGAAGAAATAACTCGTGCATGGTTGCTGGTTTGCAGTTGTGTTGCGTCTTCCACGCTATCTTTTCATTGTCCATGGTGGAGACAAAACGAAGAGGGTTTGCAGGCACCATTATGATTAGATAAAGGATATGTTTAGAAATAACAAACAAAACAGTTTGGCACATGCTCCCACAAACTCCCCATGGACTTTAGTGACTTGAAATGTTTACCTAAGAACCATCAACTATGAAGTAGAGGTATGCACAAGCCGGATTTTTTTTTTTTTTTTTTTTTTTTTTTTTTTAAACGCCCGCACTCACAAGATTTAAACCTATACCCCCATAAAATTTGCCAGTTTAAGCCTGCATCCCACCTGCATTACTATTTTTTTGGTTTACTTCCACCTACTTCCCCAAGATTCCATCCCACTTTCGCATTCGTTGAGAAACTGGCCGCACTGCTGCCGAAGCACACCTGCACTTAAATGTTTTTGTCCTGCCCTCTCCTGCAGAAATGCATCGCATGCATAGTAAAAATATATTTGATTAATCAGAAAAAAATGTGAAATTGTTTCAACTGCAAAATTACAACATTACAAATGGTCCAATAGTGTTCGAAACAGGAGTAAGTTACACTGTATAAAAATACAGCATGGCATATGGTATAGCTAGCAAGTCAGATAAACACTCTGATAACGATATTTAAATTTATATAGTTTAAAATTTTTTTTTGATGCAAAACAAATGGTTAAACATTGTTTTTAGATACTGCAAGCCTGTGTATAAAAGGTTCATTTGAGATTTGTATGTAGGAGAATGCTGTTTATGTAGGAGAGCTAACGCATTCAAAACATGAGAAAAAACACTGAAAGCTCATTCAGAGGGAGCACTGGAGGCTGGAATGGAAAGGACGTGGCGTGCTGGTTGTATTATGGTCTGTTTAATATATAAAGACAGAACAGGACAGCCGTTAGGATTGACTTACTTTATTCAAAACTGTCAAAGAAAAAAAAAAGAAAAAGCCATTACTGTCTTCCATTCGTGCATACAGACAATTGTCAACACTACTCACGCCCCCATGTACTTGCACATACTTGTGACTCCATTCAGCTCAATCAATAACACTTTACAAATGCTGCATATAATACTCTACTGTGACTCTACTGTGACTCTTCATCACTGAAGAACTGCATGGCTCTGATCCACCGATTGCTTTGCTTTATGCAAACTTTGTCAATTTGCAAATAACCTGTATGACTAACAAATAGAGGAAATGAAGGAAGACTATTTCATGGCAGCTTGCGGAAATAAATTTACCAATAAACTTTGTCATTGATTCACAAGTAATTTTTTTGATTCCTTGTTGACTGCTAGTATAATAACAAGCAAGATCAGTATTAAACAAAATTGTTGTAAACTGACAGGTTAATACATTTATTATTAATATAAATCTTACTTTATAAATATTGTGTGAGATTTGTCTACATTTTTGTTTTTGACCTGCCTTCATTAGCGAAAACGACCTGTGCTGCAAACTGATGTGTCGTGACCCATGGGCCACCTGTGGGTTTGCAGACCTGTTATTAAGATTCCAAACCATTTCTTTGCCTCTTAAACACAAAAATATTCTCTTGTGTTCTTTTTCAGAAATCATTAATATCCATGTGCTTGGTAATTGTAGCGTATACCCATTTTTGGCCGTATTTAATTTGTGCTTGCTCATGGAATCAGCACTATTAACGAATTGTGGTAATTCTGATTAGAAAGGAATGGGAAATGTTTATTTTAAACTGAGATGCTTTGAAAACTGAGGATGGGCTGTCCAACTCCTTTGTGTGTGTGTTTTTTTGTTTTACATTAGAGAATGTGCTGTTTTGTGTTAACATGAGAATACAGGCAATTATCTAAACGGGAGAAAAAGATGGTCCGCTTCCAGCCCAGATCTTCCTGTTCCTTTTTCTTATTCATACGTGTGTGGCAGAAACTACGGTGCAAAACCACTGAAAGTTGACACCGGTATTCCTGTCACACAATGTCATATTCACCTACGTGCCATCTTTGATTGTAGCTACAAGCAAATAAGAACACTGCCTCCCCTCTTATTTAATTTTTCTACCATTTTTGTTTGTACATTGTTATACATAAAGGGGACAAAGTATAAACATTTTTAAAAATATATAACGTTTATCTGTGGATTCCACCACATTTTGTAGGGGTATAAACTTTAATGTTGGCTTTTGGATTAACTGTTAATCATTTTTGAAAACTGAATACTTTTGGTCCCATGAATGGGTTAAATTAAGCCTGAAATTTCTTGAATAGGAGGAACAAGTTATTTTTTTTATTCTGTGGTTTGAGTTTGGCCCAGCTGCCCTCTGTGCTGTTAAAACTGAACCTAATTAGTTTTTATATACCACTTCAAGAGCATTCAGTTCAGGCAAACAAAGCGGCGTTTCATTATCGAGGGGTGCCTCACAAGACCGTTAGTGTTTGGAACGCCGCAATCAGTCACACAACTTACAGAGTTTACTTTCTCTGTAACATCAGTCGTCGTTATCAGAAACGAAGAAATGGCTGATTGTGTAAAAACGGAGGGGGCACGTAAAGGTCCCATCGTGGAGATGTCGGCGGAGAGTGCGCAGCCTCTCTTGTTGGAAAACAGCGCCTGCACTCATCCGTGCGCTGTGGTTAGGTCAGGTGGGCTCCACTCAAAGCCCAGTTTGTCCTGTGCGTGTGAGGGGGTGAGGTGTAAACGGCGGGCCTCGTCTCAGTCTAGACTGGGAGGGAGGGGGCAGGGTCTGTGATGGTCTGGAAGTTATTAAAAGGCCCAGGCTTAGGAATGGCCGACACTGCTGTTTTTCCCCACGGCCTGTACTTTCTTAATTTAAAGGGCAACATTGCTGCTAAGCCTGAAACACTGTCCTTCTCCTCATGGGGGGGCAGAAAAAACAAGACGGCGGCTTAACTGTGCTATATCTACAAGGGAGCCTGACCGCCTCCCCCCCCCAATCCTAGATTGTGATCTCAAACTGTCAACAAGAGGGGGTAGGATCACAAGAACCGTTGAATGGAATTTACATTTTGTATTTGGAAGAACCTGACGCTCGGCTTTTGCGTGAAAGAGCCTTGAATTTGGGAGGAAAAAGGCCGGGGGAAGAAGTATTACCAGGAAGGACAACCCAGCGATTCTCAGCGTGCGGCTAACCGGACCTTGTGTGGGCCGAGGAGAGAAAGATGCAGGAAAGGGAGTTATTTGTTTATGTGTAGGGATTGCAACATTGCTTTGTTGTTGCAGACTGGAGTGAAGGGTGGGGGGGGGGGGTAAGCTTCTGCAGTCATTACAGCTGGTTAGGTTTCCTGTGAACGTCACTGTAATGATGTGCTTTGCACCAGGAGGACAGATGAAAAGGAGGGGGTTAAATTTTGTGATCTGGCACATATAATTTTGGATATGGCTCCTAGCTACAGTGTTATAACATGTCTGGAAACAAACATTTGTTTTACTGCTTGACTGTTTCAGGACAAGCGTTGCTTTGCAGATCAGGGTTCTTTCTGAAAATTGCCACCAAAATAAATGCAGCTCATATTTAGTACTAGGTGTAGAGTTGAAGTAAAATTCAAATCCAGAAATGCAGCTGTTGACAAGGCAGGAGCTACTGACAAGTTTCTCAGACTGATTTATTGACAAAAGCAAAACACTGCACAGAGAACACGGATGCAGTTGTCACGAGATGCTCCTCGACTAAGGAAATAATATTGTCTACACTGGCTTTGGCATTTTCACCAATATAATCAGACCCATAATAAAAAGTAAGGAGGAAATGTACATGTTACATTGGTCAGTAACCTGTTGGATAAGAGAAGGCATTCGGGGAGCCGCTGTTTGACTGCTGAGGCTAAAGAAAAGGAGAAGTAGGCACATCAAATCTGGATGCACACACAGGCACATGAGAAAGACCCTTTATGGATCTGAAACCTTCCTGAAATATTTCTATTTTTATTTTATTAATCCTTTAAAATACTAATGTAAAATCTGCAGCTACAATTTCTTTCTTTTGTACAGCTTTTAAAAAATATATTTTGCTAAGCAAACAAAGGGGGGGAAAAAAAAACAAATTGAGTATATCAGTAGTAACAGGAAGCAGGATGTCCTTCAAAAACTGAAATATGGAAGGGTATGAGAGAGGGACCCTAGGCTAGCTTGGAGGACTGTGGGGGGGGGGGGTTTACAGTGCATTTCTCAGTGCTGCAAGCTGCATGGTTTGCAGTTCTGTTCTGCTGATGCACTCCCAAGGCTCCAGGCCCAGCAAGCAGCCTGTTTACTCCTCCTAAGTAGGTCAACAGATCAATACTAAAAGCGTTCTCACCACAGAACATGGTCAGACAAGAAGGTTTCCCGCTGGTCCACTTTTCCTGGATAATGTCTGACCAGTGGGTTGCCGTGCGACGCCTTGCAGAAGTGCCGAGACCCGGTTTGTGAAAAGTACAAACGAGCTGCGTGTTAGAATGGGCCGAATATTTAATTCAGAATGTCTTTGTTCATTTGTAAGGTTATCCCAGTCATGGTAATACAATAAGATGTCAGAAGGAAACTTGGGGTGGGGGGGTGCAGCAGTTTCCGTCCCATGGGAGTGATGCAGTTTGTGATGGGGTTTATTTGTACTTTAGGTCTCCTGACGGTTGCTTATGGCCAAGTGTTTCCTCAGTCGGGTTCAAGTGAGGACTTTCACTAGGCAGCTCAAACCCATTTTTTTTTTTTTTTGCATCTTCGTAACCTTCGCCACTGCTGCTTTGCCCTGTGAATTGAGTTACAGCCCTGTTGAAGGGGGATGTTTCATTCCACTCTTCAGTTATGATGAACTGGTTTTCCTCTACTGTTTCTGTTCCCCCTCCTCTCCAAATTCTTTTAGTTTTGATACATTTTCCAGTACTTTCTGAGGTGATGTATCCATCGTACCCTGGTAACGCCCTCACAGTGATGTAACTGCAGTTTCTCCACATGGTTGTGCTTCCTAGGGGATATTGTGTCACACATATATATTTTTTGTTGTTGCACACCTGTGCTCAGAGCAGGTTCTGCTGTAAGCAGGTGGCAGACAATTTAATCAGGGCCTCTTCAGCTCCAGAAATGATCAGGCAGGAAAAAGCTCACTAACTGTGACTAGAACAGGAAGCACGCCAAACCGCTGTGCCACTCTGAGTGTTACCTTCACAGGGTTCCTTCCTTACCTGCAATGTTCCCACTTCAGCTGTAATTAGGTTTTTTTGGTGGGGGGGGTAGGTGTGCTTATCACACATTATTAAACTTTGTAGGTGTTCTGGATGTGACAAGGAACCAGTGACTCAATGTGGGTGTTGGGGGGGGCAAAAAAATGTGGATCATAGATCAGTTATTACTGGGCTGGAGGTTATATAGGGTGTGATATCAGTGAACAGCAGCTGTCCCTGGTTTACACATTTGAAACCCATGTCTGTACACCTGTCTCATCGAACCAGAGACCGATTCGAATAATTCATGTCTGTGTAATGGCATTGTTACGGTTAGCTGTCAGAGAAACGGCACACACAGCAGTGTGTGACAGCGAAAATCTGGGGTGCGGACAGCAGCCGCATTTTGTGCTCGCTGGTGATTTGCAGTTACGGTTACACTTGCGCCCAGCAGCCGTGTGGTTTCTTATCTGCCATCGCATGCAGGGCAGAGTGTTTCGGCGACGGCAGTGAGGTAAGAATTCGGTGAATTGCTAAGATGCTTAACCCTAGGATTTTCCTCCCCTCCAGTCTGCCCCCCTAACCTCAAGCAACCATTCAGAAAAAGGAGGTACTGTGCAGGTTTTTGCTTGGAAAAGCCTGTCAGACTCAGTCAGCAGGATGTGGACGACTGTCTTTAGAAAGATGGGGGTAGGAGTTAGTCTGGGTGACAGAACCAGCCATTGACAGTTTCAATGAATTTGTTTCGAATGTATTAGATATTTTGTTATGCTCAGATTACAAATGGGAAACAGTCTGTGATGGTATGTTAAGAGCAGGCCATTTTGAACTTCATCGACACAGTATTTAGCCTAGTCATTAGAAGAAGCAGCACTGATTAAACTTTTTTCTTTCCAATACGCACATGGTGGCACCGTTATCTTTTCTTTTTTTAAACTTTGCTTCAGTGGGTTGGAAAAGTCATTTGCTGTATGGAATTCAAGGAATGGAATTTCCAGTGTATTTAGTCATTTGTTTTCAAGGTAGGATATGTTTTTTGTGGTTTTAAGAGTACTCTTTCTGAGTTGCACTTCATCCTTTTCACTTGTCGGTAAACATCCTGGCGTCTCACACATACACATTTTGCTCTTTGGGTTTTCACATTCAGCCTGAGTGTTCGCGGAAGAGCTTCGTACGCTGGTGAAGACGTTACTCTGAAACCCTGAGCCTTGGGCTAGGAAGACTGTCAGGCTTCACGTTTTAAAGTGTTACTTGTGCTAAAGTTTGTTTTTAGCTGGATAAATATTTGCTAGTTTATGATAGAAATTATAACAACCAGGCCAGGACACATTTTCACTATATAAACCCGTATTTATCATGGATATGTATTGTTAACAATGAAACGCTTGGAAATAAAACTTCAAAGACCTAAGAGAGAGAGTGTGTGTTCTGTGTTGGTCTTCTGAGGTACATTTGAAAGTTGCTTTAGCTGTTTGTACAAGTAGTACCCATTGCATTATTATGTTTTCATTGGTAGTTAATCTCATCCATTTACAAATCAAAGTTGGACCTCAAAATTGTATTTTCATACAGTAAATCCCATATTTATGGAGGTTACCTAACACACACACACAAAAACTTGTATCAAAATACCAAAACTCAGTACATGTTAGAATCTGCTTTGCCTACTTTAATGACCAAAAACAAAACACAAATGTTTATCTTGGCTCCTTCGCTAACCCAAAACAGGAGGAAAAATTTGTTACTGAAGGAAAAGCGACCCCTTCCCTGTACTGATTTACTTGAATATGATGAGGTAAGACATGGTGAGAGTATAGTACTATATGTAATACACTAATACGACACACACTGTCAAGTATTCTCTTTTTTGCTCTTTGAGTGGTGTGTCCTGTTTGGCCAATCAGGGCAGGAGAAACCACAAGAGCGCAATCGCCTGAGCACTGGTCTCCAAGGTACCTGTGTGGCTGACAGTGCAGCTCACCAAAAGTGAAGTGTCTAACACAGTAATCCATGCAGACAGACCACTCCCCCACAGTGAGTGCCCTGAGGACATAGTGGACAGTGGCGTGTTTCCCTGGGATCTGGTCAGTGTAGTCATGGGCCTCTTCTTAATGCAGACCTGACCCTACCGTTTTATTTATTGTGCTCATTTGAATAGTACATGCTCCTAGTGCCAATACAGACCAGTGTTGCTGAACTGAGATGGAGTGAAATTGTATTAAACAGATTTTCAGTAAATTTTATTCCTTGATTCGGTTTCCAGTTTTGAAGTGTGACTCAGATGCCGAGTTTGAGGGTAACAGCAGCTGCCCTTATTCACACGGCTGCCCCGACTGTGCCGTGCCTTGGTGTTTGTACTGGAAGGCGCCTTGTGGCTCGCGTTTCCCTTTGACGACACGCACTTTGCGCAGCGCCGTGAGTACCGAGGGCCTCAGGACGGCCTTTGCCTTTGTGTCTGCCTTCCAGATGTTTCCATCCTGGGACCGTTTGCTTTCCGCCTCAGGCCAATGAGCACCTCTCCCTCAGCAACGGGCTGGCCGTAACTGGGGCTGGAAGTGTTCGTATACTTTTGGGCGTGCATGAGTGTGTGTGCGTGTGTACACCACTTTGCTGGTCAGCCCTTTCTTCCACTCCTACGCACTCTTCGACTTTCTTATAACCATGTTTTTTTTGTATCTTATGCTTGTTTATTATTTTAAGGGTTGGAGGCCTACTGCAAACAGGAAGAGGGATGAGACTTTAAAGTGGCTGCCACCCGTCAGCCGCCACGCCGTCATGTGCGGGGCGTCATGCAGCCTGGAATTTTATTCTCTAGGGGACGCTGACTAAAACCTTCCACTACTGTAGGCAAAGATTTTTGTTGCAATTATCATGGTTCTTCTTATTGATGGGGAAACTTGGGACGGTTTTAAGTCAAAGGTGAGAATTGTGTGAGCCCACTGGTGATGCCAGCAGCTGAAAGCACCGTTGTGAGCCGCTGAAAGCCAGAGACGGACTGGCATCCGAGAGCAGGACAAGCTATGATTAAAAGGAATGGGCAACTATATATACAGGACAAAGTCCATGATCTCAGAGCAGTAGGAACTTATCACTGAACTCTGACCTCTGAACTCTGCCTTTTTAAATTTATTTATTTATTTTTTTTAACCCCCCTTTTTAATGCAGTCATTGAGTTTATGTGGTCTGTAAAAAGCAGATGTTTCACTAAAGGCACCTTTCCTCCATAACCTGAAGTGAGGACGATGTTTTGCGATGGAGAGCTTTGCAGAGGAAGTCGCCTGCACACGCAAACGGTCTGCTTGTTTTCACCCTCTGTCTCCCTCTGTGTGGTGTCTGTGGTTTGAGGTGAGACACGTTTTATGCCAGTTAGGCTCCATTTTGGTCCAGACGCCAGCCCACCCTCCCCTTTTCTGTCTCACATTCTTGTTGTTTTTCTATTGCTCTGTCCATTCCATCCCATAATATATGACTGGGGTTTGTGTTCAGCCTCGGTATCTGTTTTGAAAAAGGCTGTTATCCCCTCCCCTAAATGAAAAAATCCTGCACGTTTGTACCCCCCCCCCCCCCCATTTACTTTCAGTGCTCTTCATTTTTCCTGGTTGATTCGTATTTTTTGGCAAGTACTGTAAAAACAGCATGGGCTCGCCTGTCTTGTTGGAGAGCAGGAGAACAGGTCCTCCCCAAAATAATGTGCCAATGGCTTTAAATGTACTTGGTTTGTCCATATTTTGCTGCAAATTTTCAGGCTTTGTGTAGATTTTCAGCACTGGCAAGACTTCTGCGGGGGATTTTTTTTTTCTTTTTCAAAATGAATTTCTCATACAGCCAACTCAAGGTGTAGTCATTCATCAGTTAATAACAAAAAAACCTGCTTTTATTCATTTTAATGAACAGCAAAGCTACAAAGGTTGGAAACTGTGACTGGGAGGCCTTCACCTGAATGACGTGAGCTTGAAAACGTTAAAAAAAAAAAAAAAAAAAAGACAAAGTCCTTCACAGGAGAGGACGTGCCCACTATGTAACAGCAATTTCAATGCAAGTCAGAGAGCCCCTGTAATCAGCGGTGTGGGTCAGTGGGGAGTTTTGGTCAGGGATAGGTCAGGCCAGCCTTGTTTGCAAAGCTTCTTTTCTCTACACTAGGCAATAAGCTTTCCTGAAGACTTCCTGTTTAAGGGGGGGTCTATAGGCGCTTACCCGTTCCCCTTGCCTCTGTACCCATACGCTTAAAAATCTCAACCCTTCTCCCAGTTGTAACTTGTTCACGATCTTTGAATCTGTCCTTTCCAGTTTGTGTCAAGTAGATTTCGAGAGCGCCTTTTGAGTAAGGTAAGTGGAGGATGCATTATTCACACCCCAGATGGGGGTGTTGTGTTGGGAGGTGACGTTACGTTCTCCCCTTCGTTTCTCATCTCTTTCACTTTTCCTTCAGCATTCCTAGTCGTCTGATTTGCATACCTATTTTTAAGAGCGCAAATTGGCTTCTCCCTTTTGAAAAAACGCTCCCCCTTGTGAAAACACAGGAATTTTTCTTTGCCTGGATCTTGCGTGTGGTTGCCGGCTTCTACAATTGAGCATTTGCGCAACGTCGTCCCTGCGGAGAGACTCCTTGACTTGGGACAGCATTACGTCACCCTCTCGGCTGAAATTGTGTCACGTGGCCGTAGAGCCGCGCTCTCCTTTCTGTCCGGTGCAGCTGACAGGACGGTCCGCGGCAGGCCTGGCTGTATCGTTCCCATTGAAACAAGTGACACCCTGTAGCTGCTAAATAAATGGATAACTGCAGTGACTCAAATGAGCGACATCTCTTTGTGTGAGTGGCAGCCACCCACCTTCCCTGTTTCTCCTGCTCATAATGGTTTTCCTAAACCACATGGTACTTGATGTTCCCAGCAACAGTGGCCAAAAATGGATTTTGATTATGCTGGAGGATCCTCTGTGGTGTTGCACTGAAGTCCAGTTATACTGGCAGGAAAAGAATGGTTCACGTAACAGCAGCAGTTTACACTTTTTAAATTGACTGTGTGTTTTTTTTGTTTACTTGTGAATTCCGTTCTGTAGTTTTAGCTGTTTTGCATAGTACACCTTAAATGAATTGTCATAGGTGCTAATTTCTTTTTAGCCCCTTCTCTGGCTGGTTTGTCGGTTACGCAGGAAGTAAGCTGTTACTTTTAGGCTTTCCAGGAAGTGTTGCATGCCTTAGTTTGTTACCGATATGAAGTCAATGACTTCCGGAGGTGCCTCCACATGCCCCCCACCCACACCTAATCTCTTTAGCGGTTTTTTTTTTTTTTTTCCTTTTTTTTCCCCAGAGTGTGTAGTTGGGATATTTGCTGGCTGTGATAAACAGGTGGAGTGGGGCAGTTCTTCAGTTTTCTGTATTTGATCCATGTTGCCTCATGCTTTGTGCTGGAGACTGAGGCACCTGGTCTACACAGAGACAAGCCCACCTGAGTGCTGTATTGTGGAGTTTCTTTCTCAGGACCCTGGTGTGGTTCCCTCTGCTGGCTCCGTGCTGGGGTGGAGTTGCCCCCTTCTGCCGCTTATAGGAGTTTAGGGTAGGAAAACAGGGCATTATTGGAAGTGTTTTGAAAGAAATGAGACTATTGTCTAGAGAGACAGATTTAGTTTCTGCTTTGCTTGTTTCACAGCCAGCAGTCAAGAAGCCCTTGTGAGCAGGAATGCGCATCTTTTGGGAGCGGGACTGAGGTGTACCAGGGCAGCAGGCGGCCACAGAGGTCGCCGGTTTCGCACTACAGCACACACACAACACGCATGCACATGCAACCCACATGCTCCAGCAATTTGTAGAAATTAACAGGGAGCATGAAAGGTCATCCAACAGTAGATTGGTTAATACTTGCCATTGTCTGGGTAACCAGTTTATGAAGTGATCGAGACTTGTTTTTGCAGGGTATGCATAAGCGCTTCTCTCCCTTGGCCGAACAGTGGTTGAATTGCAAAGGGGCTGTATTACTTCATAAAACGAAAGCAGAACGGAGGAGCACAGCGACAAAAAAGATTGAAGAATGTGTTAGTCAGTGCAGTCGGGCCAGACTGGCTGCTGTTAGTGTCCAAAGGCATTCGGCGGTTTGCTTGTAATTTCAAGTCAGAGCCACTTTCAGTCACGTAACAGCTGGTGAGCTGGAATGGCACTGTGTGCTGAGTTTGGGTTGTCACGGCGACAGAGGATGGCTTGTTTGTGCCCTCAGCCGAAGCCCTGTCCCACAAACAATACTGCACGAGGGTGTTTTTAGAAATGGGTGGGGAAAGGTGGTCTGTGTGTCATTTCCCCAGCGCGAGTGCTGTTCAGGCATGAGAACTCGCCTCTGAATTGGCTAGACAACGCTGCAGTAATTGTTTTGATAAAGAGCTTCACCCCTGAGGTGTAACTGTAGTGGGGAAAAAACGTTTGGCTACAGGTTCTGTGTGTCAGTGACTCTAATCTTACCGCGTCCTGTAATCCTAGGTGAATTGGCTTTGCTGCAGGAAGTTTGGTTATTTGACTGTGTTTGTTGCTCAGTGTGTGATTATCAAATGTGTTTTGACACCTTCATGGCAGGCAGTCAGGTCTAAATAGTTACACTGGCGCAAACTTGCGGAAAGATAAGTTGGATGGAAAACACTGGTATGGGTGATGAGGAGGGGGCTGGTCATGATATGCTGCTGCTTTTGGTTTTACTTATTTAAAGTTACACAAGAAACTGATACTACAAGGAATCTGAATCTAAATGAAAAATTCGTGTACAACCCTTTTAAGTTACTGCTTGTGTAACCTTGCTTGCCGGCCTGCCTTTCCCCATCCGTCCAGGCATCACTGTCAGTGCTGTCACCGTGTCACACTACTGCATTGTCCTGTAGTGCCTCTTACCGAGGGGATTATTGTGTGTAGCTGTGGAGAAGGACTTGCAGGACATATCGGAAACCCTTCCCCATGAGTCTGACTAGGCTTAGAGACTGTATAATATTTATGTTTTCAGGGGGTGTTAAATGCCCTTTGAAAATGGAAGGAACTGTCTGTATTAGCTGGATGATTTGTTTGTGAACAGTGTTGTAACACAGGAAACCTTAAGGATTACAGCTCGTTCTACTTTCAAAAGGAAAACTGGAAAATGACCAAGATACAGACAGGCTGCATAGCGACAGCTGGCTCTTTCCTCGGTAGAAGGTTTCTTCTGAATTTTCTCGCTGCTTTATTTGTTACATTTATGCTAATAGCCCTGGTGCTCTCCTATTGGCCATTCAGTCTGGAGATACCGTGCAGGGCACTTTCACACAGCTCACCAGTTTCAAACTTCCCCGTGACTTTTATAAAGGAAGTGCTTAGCCCGCTGCAGGCAGCAGCCGCGTCGTGTTTTTGGAGACTTATTTAACTCTCGTTAGGTGACCCCCAGGACTAACAGCTTGGTTTCATTTGCTGTGTGGGCTGGAAGAACAGAGTTAAGCTTCTGAGGAAGACTCCAGCTATCTCCTTCCTCTCTTTTTTTTCTTGTCAGTATTCTTCTCAGAGCTCAACACAGAGTGAGAAAGAGTTCAGGGTTTTTTTTTATTTTTGTGGCTTGGAGCTCAAGTCCGACCCGGTCCCGGGTTTGCCTGGGACACATGGTGGCTTTGTGCTGTCCAGGGTTTTCTTGAAGATCAGATTTTTATTTTTCTGTTTATGCAGGACAGTCTTGCTGCCTTTTTGGCACAAAGAGACTGCACAGGCATTTAACCTTATGCAAGGTTGTGATTTCCATGTTGGTTGTAAGAAATGTACTTAATTAAATGGCAAAAATGTGTAATAAATTTAGGCATTGACTGCAATGACTCAGAGGATATTCCCTCACCTTTCCTCAGTGCATAAAATGCAAAACTTTCTTTTATAGGCTGTAATTCATTTTCCCTATTAGAGAATTGGCTCTCCTGTCTTGTAGGGATTTCAGTTGGTTTTATCTCATTTGTAAAGCCTGTGGAGATGTATCATATCCTGTTTGCACTCGGCTCAGTCTTATTCACTCAATTCAAATGAGAATTTCTGACTAAAATCATCATGCTGTGAAGAATATTTGGATCCCAGCTTTTTTTTAACCACTACTTGTAACGTAACTTTGTAATGTATTTCTATTTAATTTTGGTTGAACTTTTTGGTTGAGTTCGTATATACACACTACAGAACACTTGGGCTTGGTTTTTCCCCCCCAGAGTCCTACACAAATTCATGGTTGTACGCTAGAATGTCATGCAGGAATCTGCACAGGATGACAAATGGATACAATTATGACAAAACAGCCTCAGCAAACCTGCAATTAGCACCGAGCCTGGAGTGTCGAGGGGCAGACAAGGGCGCCCAAAGGCAGAGGGCGAGGACCCTGACGTGAAGACGATACCGGCTCGCCTCTTGCCATAAGGCTAAGGAAGGAATTTGAATTTAGACACAGAAAGCTAGTTGTGCGGAGAGTCTCGATGGTGGCTCTCGATTGCATTGAGGGAAAGAGGATGCTTTGGCAGCATGCTGGGAGAGGCAGAGGCAACGCCCTGACCCTGCGCCCTGTGCAATTCTTGTCATGTTGGTCTGGTGTTGACCTCTTTGTCCAACTGTTGTGACACCTCCTTATTTTAGAAGAATGTTGTATAAGGCTCTGATTTGATAAAGGGGTCTCCTGACATTTCAGATTGGGTTTATCTGGATACTTAGCCTTCCTTTATTGGCAAATTTCAGTAAACTCTCTTTAATTTTCATTCAAGGTTGATAGGGAAACACGTTTCCGAAGGCTGTTTGGCATTTTTGAGAATGAAAATTTTAGCAGGATCTGTTCCGTAGGCCGCTTAAGATTCATTGTAAATCACTTTGGATAAAGGCGTCTGCTAAATGAATGAAATATACAATGTAAAATGAGCAGCGGCAGGTTGTTCATCCCCTGGTGGTTGGGTCAGGTACTGTTGGACAAGTATGCAATCCCACCTGCAGGAAAACGTGTGCACACAGCACCTGGCGCTCAGCTCATCTGTGTGTCTTGCACTGACGCTAGATGGCAGGTGTCCATTTTGCCTAAAGAAAAAAATAGTGCTTTACTTTGTCCTCAGTACCTTTACTAAACTCTCATTACTAGAGTTCTGATATTAAAGTATTGTTATATTTTGTAGTTTTAAGGTGTTTTTTGAATTTTAACTTGGAAGCCATAGTTCAGTACGTCAGATTGTAAAGTCCGACAGTCATCGTGTCATCGTATAAGGTCAAGCAAGATAAAGGTACAACGTGAAGACCTGCATTATATATACGTTGATGCTTCGGTGTGTGTGTACATCAGGTGGGTCACCTCCTGTGAAACACAGTTTTCTTCTGCTTTAATGTGTATGTCCCATGTTTACATTGGCCTATGGCACGCTGTCTTTGGCATGGTTTGGAATATACGCCGTACTTCAGGCCCTAAAGCGAACTAACACTACCAACACCACCACTACACTAGAAAGTATAACATACACACATTAAAGACTATTACATTGTACATCGACATTATAAAATTAAAATGTTTGATAAGTTTTTATTTCATTTTAGTTTTGGTCTTGTCTAAATTGTTTTACTCACATTTTAGGCATTTAAATAGTTTGTCCTTAGTTTCAGTGAATAGTGAAATAGATTTAGTTGACAAAAAGTAGTTCTCATCATCAGGAAGTCAGAGATGGCAACATCAACATTTATTAACAGTTGCTATGTATCAATTCAGAGGGAAGGAAAAAAAGCAGAACCTCTCAGATTTTAATTGCACACGTAAGCAAATTTGATGTGATAGATTTTCATTGTAGAAAGTGCTACATTTCCTGCACATGCTGAAACAGCAAAGACTTTCAGAGTAAACATTTCCAAAACAGAAAAAATATAACAGGGATGCATGTATTTCTAATATGTTGGACTGAAACAAAATGGCATAACTACATGACTTCAATGCAGAAATTTAGCATATAGCAGGTGGCACTGAACTCCTGTGCCTTACAGCATTCTAAACACTGTCGCAGTGAAAACACCACAGCGCTTCCGAGTTTTTGTTCATGTTAAGAGGCACTTTAATTAAAAGTTACTTCACATGTCCCCATGAGTATTCTCCAGAGAATCGACAAAACTAGAAAGATGCTGTACATGTGATTTAACAAACCTCCAAGGCATATTTGTTCCTCCCGTGAAGCACTTTGCTTACTTAACATAATGTGATGGATGACGTGTGAACCTTCAAACATTACAAATGAGAACGGATGGCTGCTGTTTCTGCATGTTTTTTTTTTTTTTCTTTTCATTGTTTTTGTCAACAACTGTATTCAATCTTTTGTTTTTTCGTTAAAAGAAAAAGCCCCATTTTTATTTATTAAACCATCATCTGTAATGATAGTGTCATGAGTATAACATTGTAAGAAAGAGCACAACCAAAGTAAAACCTACTTAATTACAGCTATTATAAACGCTAAAATTTAGGGGTGTAAATGACAATACCTTAAAAAAGGGCTACGTTGGGTTTTTTTGTCTCACTGTAGTATAGGGACGGATGGTAGAGTTATTTGCATTAAAATGTCTTGTGTGTTAAGCATATTAAAAGGTCATTTCCTGTTTTAAAATGCAGCAATGTGCATGTGTTTATCCCACTTGACCTTTCACACAGCGATGTCACAGGATGGCGTTGGGACGTTACCATTTGGCTTATAAAACTCTAATATCAGAACTGATGACATTTACATGCGCAAACATTTGCTTACATTAACAGCAAAATCCATTTTGACCTAATTTTAGTCACTTCTAGGTCTGCATTAGACTCGACTGTTTGCCACACTCCAGTCTGCCTTCCAGAATCTTCCCGTAGTTCATGAGTTTGGCAGCCGCCTCTGCTTGGCACTGCCAGCCCCTTTGGCAGCATTCTAAGCAGCAGGCCGCTAAATGCCAGCAACCTTGGCGGCTCAAAGGACTGCGGGGGGTGGTGGTGGCAGGTCTGCCACCATGGGCGCTACAGAGCCGCTTCCTGTGTCAGAAGGACTACAGCGGCCATGTGTCTTTGCACTAGTCCAGGTCACAGTTGCCAAACAAGCTCTTGTTTCTGCACTTTACCGTATCCTCTCCTTATACCTGCGCTGTTATTGTCATCAACAAACTCCACAGACACAAACAAAGCCGTGCAGCTGCGGTTTGCTCATCATTTGCATTTGAAAAGACGTGTTAATGTGGAGGCAGTGACAGTATGAGGACTCTAAACTGAGAACTCCTGACAAGTGCATTGGTGAGGTGGCAGACGCTGCCAGCCTCACTGGCTCCTCACTGTCCCGCTTGCTGTCCTACCCCCCCACCTGCTCGCCTGTACCTTTTCTGCGTTTACTTTACTCTCTCACCACTATCCTTTTTTGCACCTGCAGGTCCTCACAGCCGCGTGTCACGGTGCCCCCCCAACGAATACCGCTGTCTGGGCACAGAGGTGTGCATTCACATGAGCAAGCTCTGCGATGGTGTCCACGACTGCACAGATGGCTGGGATGAGGGTCCACACTGTCGAGGTACAGTTCCGCTGACTACACCACGGCCACGCCCCGTGGCATAAAGGCACATAGCTGTGCTTACTTAGAAACTCGGGTTACTGAACTAACACTTCTGCTGCAATTACATATGAGGTGTTCAAAGTTCGGTCACTTACGTAATTGTTGTTAATGAAATGGTAACAGTATATATTCAAATATAACGATATTCACCTTCTGATTTGTTTTGGCTCTGTACAAACCACACCTGTGTGTGTGCATGGAGGGGGTTCTCCAGTTAACCAACAGCCTTATTCCTCCCAACCACTGAATTGTGAAAATTGGCAGCATTCAGGTTCTCTTTCTGTCGATGACAGTTTTAAGAGAGGCTTGTTTTGAAATTCTTCAAAATTAATATCTGCATTTGAGCTCTATCTGAAACTGAATCTTTCAAGCTGAAGTGCTTTTACACAAATGAAATGGTTTTTTCAGACAGTTGCAGGGAATACTGGCTCTTTGCTTGCCTGCCTCTGTCGTGTTTCCAGGTTTTTCTTGGTTTTATTACGTTACCCTCATTTTTCACATGTGCTCCATCTTAGAGACAGTCGCCAACTGCCTTGAAATGCCAGAAAGCTTGTAGTTAAGTTTTGTGCAAAATTAGCCGGCATAACTAGGCTGAATTAATTAGGTTGTCATCTGTCCTCTGACTGCATCCGCCATCCTTGTGGATGAACAGCTGGGGTGTAGAGACTTGTTAGCAGGTTGAAGGTAAGGTGCTAATACAGCAAAAGGAGAGGGCTGGAGGTGTGGGCCCATCCGTTTCCCATCATGCAGCTGGGCGGCCTACTGCAGTCAGGTGTTCTGAACCTCAAAGGAAGCTCCTCCGCACTTGCGAGCAGAACGAGCTCATGCAGAGAGTGGTTTTATCTTCGAAGCCCGCCTCTGCTGATTTCGCCCACGGGTCCTTGGGAATACCTGAGTTTCCCAAGTGCCCTCCCGTCTGCGGAGACAGACGGATGTGGGCTTTGCACAATCTGCCACGCGGATGTCGTGGGGTTCAGCTTGGTTTATTTTCCCAAGCTGTATTTACTCTCAGGCTGTTTATAACAAGAGAAGCAAGTTGGGCTGGTTGGAGGTTAATCTCATCATTGTGTTCATTTCCTCTGCTGCAGAGAGCAGGCACTTAAAATAGGAGATGTCCAGGCGTGCTTAAACCCCTGATGATGAGGCGTGTCATAATGCTGCACTTTTGGAGTCTTTGTGTGTGCGTGCGTGCGTGCGTGCATGCGTGCGTGCGCTTGTGCTTGTCTTTCTAAGCTGTTTGTGAATGCTGTTGAGTTTTTGTTCCTATAGCAGAGTACCAGTACCAAGAGAGGTACTGTCCCCTTCCTCTGGTGCTTGTTTTATTACACACAGATTGCTCAGTTATGCAGGAGTGCTGAAGTCTAGCACAGCTCTAATGCAGGGGCGAACATCATGCCTGGCTCTCACAGGTGTGCCGTACCACATGCAGAGCAGCTAACAAGCCTTCACGCTCTGCTGCCTTGTGTTGGGCAGGGCAAGACTTTCATGTGTTCAGTAAACAGAGGCAAGGTCTGTGGGCTTAAAAGCCCTGGTTTTCTGACCGTCCTCTGCACAGGCGGCGGGAATTGAGCGACCCAGCCCCCCCAAACTAGCCCCCCCCTCCCATCCTCAGCAGAGTTGTGGCGGCAGGCTCCGCCTAATGGGCGTGGTCCCTGACACTTCTCCACAAAGGGATCTCTTGATCCTCAAACGGGGCCAGCTTTGCCCTCGGAAATGCTCCCCTCCTAGCCAGCTCCGTGAATGGAGCCCCATTCTGTAGGCCCACGTTTGATTAGAGCGTGCCTGTGTGTGCGTTTTGGGGTGGGGGAGCGGGAGGTGGGCCCCATGGCTGCTGGTGTTTGACCTGCATTCAGTTCCTGTTTGCTCAATAGGGGTTCCAGCTGTGACTGTTTGCCCATGTGAGCTGAAACGCTCCCCTGCACGTGTAGAGGGGCAACTATGGCACCTTCAGACCTTATCCAGCTGAATGCTGTTTATTGGGGGGGCGGAAAACCTCTGCTTGGAGCTTCACATTTACACAAAGCAGGCAGACTGCACAGTGCCGCTACAATAAAGTATTTGCTTTTCTTCACAGTTTAATGTGAAGTTTAAGTTTATTCAACCTTAATGATTTGGGCCCCTGTGTAAATTAACACAAAGGAACATGTATATGTCTTTGTGATTGGCAAATTGTCCATTTATGCATAAGGTTCAAACAAAGTGGATTTAATATGTGCACGAGGAAGTCAAGACAGAATGAGTTAAGGACATTCTAAAGCAGCTGTAAATGAGATCCATATTCTCTCAATGTCCAGATAACTGCATATCTACTGGTTTCCACTCCTAGTCAAGCATCTGCCTGTACTAAGTACACCCTCAGGGAGGCTATGTTGTTTAAACCAAACTTCCCCCGCCCAATAGCATGTCTGGGAAAAGCTTTTCACACAATGTCTGCCGCTAAACCTATGCTTCAGGGTTGAAGCTCTTGGCAGATGTGCCCAGTCAGTGGAGGTTTAAAAAGGTTTTCAGCAGCACTGCCTTGGAGGCGATGTACTAAACGTCAATCTTCATTAAAGGGCAGACCTTGTAAGGCGTTCCTGAACGTGCTGCTTTGTTGAGTATTTCCTCAGTGTTGACCACATTTGCATGGAGTGTTAGCTGTTACATCAACAAGACCTTGAAGCCACTGTACAGTAGAGTAAGGAATGCTGTTTTTTTAAATTCTGTTGTCTAGTAATTGGCAGAGTCGTTTTCTTCAGGGACTGCCTTTGACAAGTTAATTAGAGACATCTGACTTTACATATTCCATTTTCCATATCGCGTATCCTGTGTTGCGGGGTGGGGCTGGAACCTATCCCAGGGAGCTTAGGGCAAAAGGTAGGGGATGGGATGCCAGTCCATGTCAGGCAGGGCACAGTCACATACCCTGTCATACACTATGGACAATTTGGAAGCACCAGTCAGTCTACAAACAAACAGCATGGTTGTTCAGCTGCTAGCCCTATTACCACACATCTCCAGGGTTGTGGGTTCAAATCTTTACCTATTGATGTTGTAATGCCAGGGCAGACTTGCCTAGCCCTGTCTAACAGTATGAAGATGTCTGATTATTTTAGGGTTGCCAGTTCCATAGTTCGGAAGAGTAGATAATTAAGCATCGGTGCCTGGCTTTGAATGTGTGAGGAAGTTGTGGTGGGTTTGTGAGGGGATGCTGTGGTTTGTTATCAAAGTCACTGTCTCTGCCTGTCTCTTCTGCCTCCAAGGCACGTCACCCTTCTCCATCCTGGAGTGGGGGGGTCGGGGTGGTTTAGGGAATTAAATATTGCAGTGGCACAGAAAACATGGGAAGAAGATATAAAATTTTCATGGAGTCCCCTGGTTGCCAGGCTACTGAGAGTCGTGTTCCCCCCCCCACCATCCAAACCCTGTTTGGAAGCCCTGTTCACCCTGTGCCTTATAAGCTGGAGTGGAACATCACCGTTTCCTGTCCACAAAGATATGTAAGTTTCTGTGGTGTTCAGACTCACCATGAGCCTGGTGTTCAGGTCTTATTAGATAAAAGTTCTTTTAGATAAAATGAAATCTGCTTCCATTTTATCTAAAATTGTTGCTCTACATTACCGTGATCCCTAAGTCCATTCCAGTATCTCTGTGAGAGTTTCCTCATTGGCTGTTGTAACATTTTAGAATGCCTGATATTGTAGTGCTGAGAATATCCAAGCTGCTTACTTGCTTTCCAATGTGGTTTTAAGGCTTGCTTTTAACTGAAATTATTTTATCAGTCTGCTATGGGGCAGCTCAGCTTAAATGATACACTTAAATCACACTCACCTGGGCTGAACGCACATTGACTTCCTTGGATTTAATACATCCACTCCTGTAAAAATGTAGACATGAGAGGCTGAAGATGTGTAAGAGGTGTGGCCTCTTGATCTTTTTAAGGCTGAGATGCTCCACTACAACAGCACTTGAAAGTTCTGGCTGTCACATGGGTCATAACCTTGTGTATGAAAGACGTGAGCATGCATTTGAATATGATTGCTTTTCATTAGCACCCAGCCCCCTGCATGTGCACAGATTGGGAGATTGCTGTACAGGTGTGTAGCACCTTTTTCCTGTCTGTTTTGTTTCCTAAGAAAAAATGGGGCACATGGGTAAATGTTGATGTTCCTGTAGGTACAGTGTGCAGAACCCAGCCACGACTGAATTCAAGTCCTTTGGCGATTGGTGTGTGTGTGTGTGTGTGTGTGTGTGTGTGTGTGTGTGTGTGTGTGTGTGTGTGTGTGTGTGTGTATGTGTGTGTGTGTCTAGAGGAGGGGATTATTAACCACAGCCTGTTAGTGGTTCTCACTTTCACACTGAGAGGCAAACATGTGAGGTCACCACACGGCTATGGCACGGTGAGCCCCACAGTGGCAGGTCAGGTGACTCCTGGCGTGGAGCCCGGCTCTCCAGAGGCTGCAGTGCAAGGTGGAGGCAGGGGGTGAGGCGGAGCCCCGGCGCTGGCGCAGTTGGCCTTGGCCGCCGGCAGCTCCCAGGGCTGAAGGATCGATTGGAGTCGGGCCGCAGTGTTTGGCTGCAGGCTCCCCTCCCAGTGCAGCTTCACAAAGGCCTCATTGTGGCCCCAAAGGCGCTAGGCCATGTATAATGAGCCGGCTTTGCTGCATGGATCAGGCCCCCCCCCCTTCCCAAACCGTCCCTCTTCCAGAGATATGGGAAATGCCGTTTGATGTATAGGAAGCTGAGCTGGATGCCCCGAGCCGGCTGAATGTCCGTCTTTGATGACAAACATTGACACAGGCTCATGGCTCTCAGGGTACCCTCATTTCCCTCTTCTCCAGGGACTGCCATTGGAAACACAGCAACGGCTGTGTGTGGCAAAGCTTTACTTGTTTACTTATGTACACACACGCGGGCGCACACATACCTGCCAGTCAGTCTGAATTTGTAGCCCACAGTGTGCATACCAGTAGGCTCTCTCTGAAGCCGAGTTGGGTGGATTCCGCACTACATACCTTTTTAATCTCTGTTTCAAAAATAGAACGTCTGATGCAAAAGACTGTAGTCTGACTGGGTTTCTGAGTTTGTTTTTTAAGAGTACCCCCCCACCACCACAACCACCAAGTCAAACCATATCGTTTCCTGTCCTTTCCAGTCACTCGTGTTTTTTGTACCCTGAAAACAGTCCCCCAAGGGTCATGGTGTTCAGTGTGTGTGTGCATCCAGAACCTCGGGCTCCTGTGGTTGAGGAATCATCAGCACTGAACACTGTACAGGATGCTGACGTGATTGAAGATACCTGCCATTGATGTGTGTGTGTGTGTGTGTGTGTGTGTGTGTGTGTGTGTGTGTGGGCATGAGGAGAGATGAAAGCCACTTTTTAACAAGCTTGGACCACTGGTCTTCAAACAGTGACCACTTTCAGTGCGAAATAAAATGTTCAAGCTTAGTAATGATCTGTGAGAATTGCAGGATGGTGTGTGAAGCAAGCATTTGTAACATTTGGCGCAAGAGGGTAGTTTTGTTAATATGATATTGCACCAGAAATGTCTGTTTTTGTTTCCATTTTCACCAGTCTGGAAGATTTATAGATGCATTCATACAGACATACCCATTGAATCGTGACGATCTTTCCAGCCACCACTGTTCGTTTTAACTCCCTTCTTGAGCCGGTCGCCTGTTTTCTTCGAGTCTCGTGCCCGTTTCACCCGTGTCCTCCTTCGCCTTTGCAGAGTTCGCTTTGAACTGCACCCACCACGGCTGCCAGTACAACTGCTCGGCGACCCGGTCGGGTCCGATGTGCTACTGCCAGAACGCCTTCGAAGTTGGCATGGACGGCAAGTCCTGCAAAGGTGAGCGCGCCTTCATAAATGCCAGCATGTGCCTCCTGAGCTCTCCCTCTGGACTCACGCCAACCTTGCCTCTGCTTTCAGACTTTGACGAATGTGCGGTGTATGGGACGTGTAGCCAGACGTGCACCAACACCCCGGGCTCCTACACCTGCAGCTGTGTGGAAGCCTACCTGCTTCAGCCGGACAATCGCTCCTGCAAAGCTAAGAACGGTACATGCCTCGCTTTCTGGGGTTATTGTTTAGGTACGCGACTGTAACCGTCACCAATCGTGTGGCACCTGCTTCAGGTTCATGACTGACTTAACTTTATTGAGTCCCAAGCAGCTTAGAACTGAGCTGGCCTGGTTCTACATGAATAGGAAGCGGGCGTGTGTCAGCTTTAGACAGAAACTGCCTACAACTGTAGTAAAGTGGCGGCTTAGCTTAACCAACTAAGTAAAATTATTTTGCTGCAATGAAGTTAAGAAAAAAAGATGCGTGCAATATTTTGTAAACAAATAGAAATAATACAAATGCTTAAATTGAGGTTTAGATTTTGCATAGAATAAAACAAAATTTAAAACTACTCAAATGGTGAATATTTGCCATAACTGCTGATTGAAAAGACCCGACCTGTTTAATACTGACCGTGCCACAAGCACAGCCAAACTGTTACACCTGTTTTGTGAAGTTTTGTGACTTAAAAGAACACACTAATTTGTCTTCCTTTATCTAGTAAACTGATTTGTTTATTCAATTTTATGACAAAAGCTCAAATAATAATAATTTTTAGTTTGAAAAGCAGTGAAATTGCCAAAAATGTTTCCCGTTAAATTTTGCGTGCTGTATATTTATGCAGTTTGAAATAGCATAACATTTTGGTTCCCTCAATATGATTTTCATGATATTCAGTTTTTACAAGACTTTATAAAAGTCAGTCAGTTTATGCTTGAATATGGACGTCTCTTAACATAAACTAATAATAGATTAACTTTAAAACAAAAATTGTTAAATTAAATGTTAAATAAATATCCTATTAGCAATGAAACACTTGGAAGCAAAACTTCAAAGACCTAATAGAGAGATATTTATGTAGATTACCTAACACACACACACACACACACACACACACGTGTGCGTGCACACATGCACAGAGCTGTCTTTCAAATGAGCAGTATTAATGCCATTAATAAATTCCTTACTCCCAACAAATTTAAAATCTGAAAATTTATGGTTAACAAGTTTAGCCACTTTTCAAAGTTGTTATAAATATTTACTTGAGGGTGTGTCATTTTTTTTCTTTTCTCAGATCTTTCAGGGTTTTGGGCCTTTTTCACGTTCAGTCTCCTCTTGCCTAATCAGCGTAGAATCCTGTTTTTCACAAGCCCTTGTTTTTCACACACCGGAAGATAATCCTACTCGATGCCCCAAAACATGACGGCAGATGTCCCTTGTTGTTTAGCTAACGGTTTATGACACATTATTTAAATAAGCTGTTTTCTTAAACTTGTGATCTGGTGTGCAGCTCTAAGCCTGTTGTGTGAGCTCTGTCGTTTAGTAAAAACCTTCATTTTAACACATGACAAAGAAAGCACTTCTTTGAGCATACACAACTTCTACAGCCTTTTTGTGGCTTTGTGGGATCTTCAGGGCTTTCATAAGACCATAAAAAGCTGCACCACATTTGGCACTAAAAAAAGGGGCTAGTGTTGTGCCTGGACTGCTTCCTGTTTGAACCCCATCCTGCCCCCCACCCTACCCCAGACCCAGTGGATCGCCCCCCAGTGCTGCTCATCGCCAACTCGCAGAACATCCAGGCCACATCGCTCAGTGGCACACCCATGCACAGTATGCTGTCCACCAGCACCAAGCAGACCAGCGCCATGGACTTCAACTACGCCGATGAGACGGTGTGCTGGATCCACGTGGGCGACTCGGCCGCTGGCACCCAGCTCAAGTGCGCCCGCATCCCCAACCTGAAGAGCTTCACGGAGGAGAGAACCATCAACATCTCGCTGAGCCTGCACCGTGAGTCCGCCATGCCCGCTCGATACGTGATGCCGCTTTGTCAGTGTTGCACTTTTACTGTTACGAATGAGGTGTTAAAACTCCCGTTGCACCCAACTGCTTTGTAAGATGCGCCGGCAGGCTCTCGTTCCAAATCGACAGCTATAAGTATGAGCGCCGCATATTAATCCCTGTGCCCAGAGCTGGCCGCAGGGCATAACATTACATCTCATACACAGTCCTGTATGTTTTATCGCAGTGTGTCTCTTTTGTTTCAAGACGAAGATTGGTCCCCGCTTGCACGTCCAAGTGCTCTTTATGGTTCGAGTGGTGGAAGACTGACGTTGCTAAGAGAACCTGAATATGTGTCTGGTCTCATGCTGACAAGTGATGCGGGAGGTGACTTTGTTGGGGGGAAGTCTCAGACAGTCCTGCAGTTGGACGACGGGGGGGAGGCAATCTGAGGCAGTCCCACTGTGGTGGCAGGGGGGGAGGGACAGTCTGAGACAGTCCCGCTGTGTCCGTGTACAGCTGCATGTTTAAAACTCCTCTCCCTCCAGCCAGAGGACTTTGGCCTGTCCCGAGCCAGCAGGTCCGCCGAACCCGCGCGATGCGCTCACCGTGTTTGCTGTTCACGAGCACGAGCTCTCGGTGTCCTATATGAAACCCTGAAAATGGTTTATCCTCATGATTTATTGGTCCTCGTGATGGAATGCAGGTATTAGACGTGGGTTTGAGAATGTTACATAAGAAGTGCGTGTGGCACTCGGGCGGATTTGTGCTTGCTGCAGCGAGGAGGGCCCTGTGCAAATGTTGCATGTGATTGGACCGTCCACGGACACGACACGGTCTCCACACACTTTGGTCTTTTGCAGTTCATTGGCAGATATACAGATACGCCCCTCGGAGTACAGGGCCTCCCATCCCCCTACAGCACGCTGCTGTCTTTCCTTATCAGAAATGAGAATAGCTGGTGCTTAATGAAGCAGAATGACGGGGTAGATGCTCAGCCAGGGCCGTAATTGCCTTTTTGGAGGCGTTATTGCGGTCGTTTCAGGACCTCCTGTTGTATACTCTAACCCCACTTTTTCCAGATTTCAGGGCTTGATTGTGTATGTCTGCATAATAGAATATGCAGGAAATTCCAGCAGCTGCACTAGGTCTCTCACACTGGGGGGGGGGGGCCCCCCCCCCCCCCCGGAGGCGGGGGCGAGGAACAGCCACGCCAGCCGGGGGGGGGGGGGGGGGGGGGGGGGGGGGGGGGGGGGGGGGGGGGGGGGGGGGG